>JANRGW010012128.1:6188-20226 GCA_024733675.1 Psilopsiagon aymara
GGCTGCTATGAGGTCTCCACGCAGCCTTCTCTTCTCCAGGCTGAACAGCCCCAACTTTCTCAGCCTATCTTCATACTTGCAGATAGCAAACGTATATACAATTTGCTTTCCTTTTATTGTAAAAGGTGTACAACTATTCCCATATAGATTAAAAAAATAAAAATAAACATAATAAAAATCTTATAGTATTATTAATGTAACTTAGCATTTTCTTCTAATCAACACAAATAAAAACAGGGGAATAAAAGTCTACCTATGCACATAAATGTGAGTTGCATCTAGGTAAAGTGAGGTAGAGGTTAGATTTAACAACTTAGATGCCTGTAGGCAATGTAAGAGTAGAAAAAGGATTTGAAAGAAAAACATGACCTATATCTTTAGCTAAAGCATGATCATACATCTGCCAACGACATTCAGCCTGAGCCAAGCTGATTGCTGCGACCCTTACACCACAAGCTATTAATCCTGGTGCTTTTGCTAGTTATGGTTCTGTTATAAATGTATGTTAACCTATCTCAGTTAAAATTATTTAACTTAGTAAAGACCTAGTATCTACTTTGCTTAAGCCAGCATTGACTAATTTTTCAAAATACACTAGGGATTCCTTATAGAGAGAGTAGGTAGCTCTTACAAAATGTCACATATTTCAATATTTGTATTGGTTGTGATCAGTACATAAACTGCACCAAGGATACTGTTACATGCATGTTAATACAGCTGTTTGTACCTTCCATTTTCTGTGTTCCTATTTAGCTAATGATCTTGGACTGATGTTACTTACTTATGGCAGTGCTTTTCGAAACACAGGGAAGCAGTTTTTATAGGCTATATTATTTCAGCAAATATTTATTACCCTCTAAGTGGAGTCTTTATTAAAAATACCTGATACTTCATAATGCTGAATGACCTGCTCTGGCTCTAGAACTGAGTCACAACAATTTAAATTCTAAGTTTCAGCATCAAAGTTTCAAAGTAAAAATCTAATTGCCAATGTGGCTCCCTAACTTCTTTCAATTACTTTTTGCGCTCTCAATGGAGTCAGCTTTTACAGTAAGTAAAATGTCTGAGAAAAGTAGATAATAAGACAAAATACATCTCTGTTACCACCTAAAAGTTATATCACCCTTGTGATAACCTTTGCCTGGGACTCTGGCAGAAGAAAGTTGTTGATTTTTCCTGTAATAGAGAAGTTACAACTAATCCTAGAGGAAATTTTAATCATAAATTTTTACCACTTCATATTGAAAAATGGGCATAAAGCATATTTCTATCTTTGAAGTAATGAAAGCATAACTGCACAGAAGTACATTATTTACTACTCTCACTTTTTTTAACAGGAACTCTTGAATAATGTTTAGAATGAAGGACAGAAAAATAAATTTAATTAACACTATAATCTTAACATATTGCTTCTATTTATAGAACTTTTCCATCAAGTCAGAGAAAAATGGGCTCATTGTGGTAACAGATTGACTGCTACATCAATTTTAAGTTTAAATAATTTTATATACATACTATTACTTTTATGTAAGTACATTAATAAAAATACTATTTTAATTTTAATAGGTAATGCATGTAGTCATGCAATCAGTATTCTATTTTTATTCCATATTTTACGCATCGAGTTTGAGGAATTATGAGATAGTGGTCTCACTTTGTATATTGTTTCTGGTAATTTACTGCTATTTTCTATCAAAGATAATTTTATGTATGCTTAAATTAAAAAAAAAAAAAAAGAAATACAAAAAAATACGTTTTTTCCCTGACAAATGACTACATAAGATACTTTCAAATGTAACATCTGGAATATAGAAATAATTAACTGTGAATGCTTTTATGTTTGATTAACATCATCATTATATCACTGTTATTTTGTAGCATGGAATATATGAGGACATAGTAATTGCTGTGCTTATCTTACCGTGACATTCCTAACAAAGCAGAAGTACTGACATCTGTCACTCAGTCAAGGATATCAACCTAATTAACTCTGCAATGAAGAGGATGCTGTGCACCTTTATTTGAATTTCCAGTGATGTCTCCATTCCTTTTTTTCCTTCAAAGTCTTAAAAAGGATTTGTTTCTTAAACTATACTTTTTTGCATCAGTACTCTATTGAAAGGTAGAGAAACACTCTTCTCTGTGTCTGGTTTGGATTCAACATCAAACTATGGAAGTCTTGGCCAGGGGAACTGGCCCATTGTGGAGTAACAAACTAAAACTCAACTCAAAACTGTGTCAGCTGGTCCTGCTACTAGTCAAAACATGATGATGTTTGGTAACATCAAACCCAAGTCTTCTCTTGCTTTTTGCTTTCCCTACTCTATTTTCACTGCTTAAAATAGAAGCAGATAATTTATGACCCTATGAATATTGCCCAGTACCAAATACATCCTCTCAGTAATGACAGATTTCACCTGTAATAAAAAGCACCATTCCTTTCATGAAATTTTTAATTCAAGAAGTTTGCAATGAAATTATTTTATGAAGTGGAAAGAACCAAAAATGAAAAAAAAAAATAAAATGGAACGACAGAACATGGATATTTAAACAATATCTGAAAACTACTTCAAGCTGTCATCAGCATTTTAGGTATATTTATCTTTCACACACTGTATGATGGTCATAGGTAATGATCTATTCACAACTGTTGCCTTTAATATCTACCTATATACTGTGAATTCATGGAGGTGCAGAAGGAAAAGAGCTTGGACAAGTAGACAAGAGAACATATTTTAAACACTTGTTAACAAGTTAATGTGGTTGAGTGAAAGGGAACCTACCATGGAAATTACAGATTTCAAATCTGTAATTTCAAACATCACTGCAGATTTCTACTGTTTTGTTACTGCAACATCACGAATGACAGTTCATTCCAACTTTGGTCAATGTTATCAATTTAATCTTTACTTCAGGAGGTCCGGAACATCAATTATTTATCCAAGTTAATCTGAAACATGGTCTACATTGCAGACTCAATTCTGTGCTGCTGTAAAGTGAATGAATGGGTCACTTATGAATTTGTATCACTCATACCTGACCAGTGCTGTACTAAAATGCTCAATGAACTTCCAGTTGCTTGGAAGAGAACAAAATAAGGCAATCATTTTTAAGTAGGTACTACTTCATTAAACATAATGATTGCTTTGTTCTGCTGTACCAGCCCAAGAAAAAGAAAACCTGAGTGTCAAGCAAACAAACCGTATTTGAAAGCTGTTAACATTCACCACTGTGTTCCAAAGGATTTGAAAACCCCGACCTCATGAAACTTTCCTCAGAGAGATGCAGAACCAGTATGAAAATAAGGAGAACACAATATTACTTATGGTTTTCCCCAATCCTGACTTGTGTTGATTTTAATTCAAAAGATGTATTTTCAGATGTAGGACAGAAACAAAGGCCGTTGCTTCATTGAACCACGAAGCCCCATGCTTTTAAGCAGAACTGACAGCTTATCCTGACCAGCAGGCTGATAGCACAGTTGTACACAATTCCCTTGAGTTGTTTCTGAGACAATACAAATATTTCTGTACACTATTATACAGTATGGACATGCCAAATATCCTCTATGATACACACTGCACATGATCTCGCATTTTCAGAACAAGGTATAGCTACTAGTCACCTACTAATACCATTAGCTGATAGTACCACAAGAGAACATTAGTAATTGATCTGAAATAATTTTTCAATTATATTTTGCTTCCCAGTTACCTAACATGACTTGGTTGAAACCAGATCATGTCAAAATAAGGCGTATTTTGATCTAAAGTATTTATTTCTTATGAACAAGATGTTATTTTAGACAACATAAAATAAAATAAAATAAAAAAAAAAACTCTAAAATATCCTGAAATGCCCTGACTTCCAGGCAGTGAGATATTATGTTCTTTAGAATGATGAGGCGGAAAAAAACCCCATCCAAATCTTCTAATTTTGGGGGCTGAGGAAAGTCCAGATAAAAATTATGTTAATTACTTTACACACTTTTTTTTGAGTGTAAAGCCCATATTATGTCTAGTGATGTGATATGAATCATCTTCAGTGCTCCTGGGAAAGAACAATCCTATGCAACAGTACAGGCTGGCTGCCCAAGAGGTTGTACAGTCTCCATCTGTGGACATACTCAAAACCCTGCCGGATACAATCCTGGACAACCATCTCTAACTGGACCTTCTTGATCAGGGGATTTGGACCTGGTGATCTCAGGACATCCCTTCTAACCCAAATCAGTAAAAAGTGTGGCAGAACAGCTCACTGCACGCAGTATGTAACATTTAACTTACCAAGTTTGGTCATAATATGCTGTGTGCCTTAATAGACATTCTTAGAATAAAACCAACAATTAACCATCACTTTTGACACCATTGTCTTTACTTTCAAATAAAAGGAAATCACAAATTTATCCTAGCTGAACTTTGTGCAAGGGAATAATAGCACAAGCAAAGCTTAATGCTAGGAACTTTTTTCTTTTATAGGGCTTACCAGCTCTCAGAGGGCAGAGAAATTCTTGCAGTGTCAGAAGTTTGCAGTTCACTTGTTCCCAACTAATTGACATTATTCTACAAGATTCCAACTTGCAGCAAGGAATAATTAAAAAAGGAAACTGAAAATTAGGTGGCTCCTGTTTAAAGCTCCCTTTGGGAAAGACAGACAAGTCTGTACAATGTAGTACCTTGCTAAGAAAGGTCAAGCCTTTGGGCTGCATTCAGAGGTACAGACAGAATACAATCTACTTCAAAGGTGTTTGGCCTTTGATTCCATAGATTTGTTTGGATTGTGCTTCAGTAGCTTAAAACATAAAGAAGCCTCAATAAATTTAAACTTTCCATTGACATAAATGAGGGTAATTGGGACTTCAAAATAGACAACATCATTTGCCCTTCTTATGACTGAAGTAAGGGTGAATAAAGAACTAAAGTCTCAAATAGAAATAAAGGCAATCTGTCTTTCTTTCTAGAGGAAGACTTTTTGGTAAGTATAGAAATTATACTGAGAAATCATTCCTAATGTTCATCTTGTCACCCTCTCTAAATGTCACAATGCATATGATAACTAAAAGCAGTTTTATTGATTAGGAGCTTAAGGTCATGCTATCTCATGAGTATCTGAGATACTCTTGCCAAGAGCATCTGAGAAATACTGTTATGCATAGGAGCTATTTGTGATGGAAGAAGGTTACCTCTTTACTATAACCTAAAGGAGTAATGTACCATTCGACTTTCTAAGTAAGCCTGTGAAAATGATTGAAGGCTGGATGCCTAGCTCCAGAAAGATTCCTTCAAAACCTGCTTTTAGATCCTCTAAGCATGCTAATTTATACTATCAATATGCAGATTACTCACATTCAGGAGTGGCCAGGTGGTGAAGAGATTACTGAAGTGTATAAAATCTGTGGGAATGGGTATTATACAAATATGATGGCACTTTGTTCCAAATAGTTTTTAAAAATTAGCTATTTAATGTCATATGTCTTCTTATCTTACATATGCGGAAAACTTGAATGAATTCCGAACTTCATAGTAAATCAAGAATTTTTATGTGAAGTTGCCTTTAATAAAAAGGTGTTTGTTATCTAATGTTAACTTCAAATAAAATTTCCTATCTTTTCCTATTTGCTAGTAGCTTGCTTAAAAACATGCATTCTCAAAACAAGATGCAAGTATTAGCATTTCTCACAGGATTAGTTGTACTTTAAGCCCACAATGAAATACAGAAGGTACATTTCAAGTTTTTTTCTATTTTATGTAAAGTATTTCATGCAACGAGATTTTTGTTCGTTTTGAAACAACTTTTAGGAGTATCAGCTAATTTCCTGCTAGATTTTGAACCTTCAGTATCCATTTCTATCTTTTGACCTGAATTCGTTGATATTTAGAAGACCAAAAAAATATTGAGAGCAGACTGTGTAATAATAGTTTTCTTCCAAGTGATGAAAACAGTTTACGAATTAATTATCATTTCAGCTGAGCAGCAAGTGACTATGATGGTGCATTTTAGCATAACGCAATAAGAAAAAGTTAAAAAAAAATTCCTTAGAAAGTCCAAATCTGAAATAGATAACATGAAGGTTATATTCAAATTTGTATCATCAATAGGAAGCAGTCCAGATTCAAGAGTCGTATACAAGCCACATACACGATTGGGTATGAACAGAAAGATAGTTCTTGGATGGGACTACATCTAATATTAGAATGACTACAGTTAGGAGTATTAATATGTGTTAGAAGCCCAACTCCTACTATTGCTATAGGAAGTCAATCACTAGCAAACAATTAGTTGTCAGTCTTGAATCCCACCGAAAAAATGGGATTCCCACCCATTATCAGGTGCCATATGAGTTTGTAGACCTCACATTTACCTTAGTGTAAAATGACGTTGCTAATTGTTGCTGAGAGACAGAGATACAGAAATGCTTCATTACCCTTCAGAGTAAGAAGCCAAGAAAAGTGTACATTACATATTTTATCCAGGGATTATAGAGAATGAAGCTGGTCTGCATGACATGCAAATATAGGACCTCAGATGCAGAACGGTCCTTATCACCCTGACTCCCTAATGTTACACAGTACGATGCTAGAACAAACCACTACAGAACTCCAATATGTCACGGCACAGATGGAAAGAAACATAGAGCATGCATGTGTTCAGAGAATGTAACCCATTTCTGCCTCCAAGGTTTTTCTTCAAGCTTTTCTGTTAGTCCCACATAATCTCCAGGGCAGGTCTATGTGTTTAGAAAAGATCAGCATTGGCTCATACTTATTCCCTCCAAAATCAGCTAAGACCATATTCAAACAAGGATCTTGAAAAAGCTGGCCTTGACAAAAGGAAATGCAGAGATGTTTATGGGAATAAGCACAAAATATAACTAGAGCAGTAGGTCTGCCACAATATTGTTGAATTCAGCATAAATCAACACCTGCAAAATGCCAAGTCTCTTAGTTTGTCCATCTGTGCTGCATGGCTAGACAGCTACCTAAAGTCACTCTCAATATTTTAGACTGGTGTCCAGGGTTCAGCAGTAGCAGTCATTTTTCTCCTCCTTAGTAGCTGGTGCAGTGCTGTGGTTTCGACTTTCAGTCTGGAAACACCACTGATAACACAGATGTTTTTAGTTGTTGCTCAGTAATGTTTACTCTAATCAAGGACTTCCTGAGTCTCATGCCCTGCCAAGGAGGAGGAGAAGCTGGGAGGGAGTAAAGACAGGACACCTGACCCAAACTAACCGAAGAGGTATACCATACCACAGCACATCATGCCCAGTATATAAACTGAGGGCAGTTACCCTGAAGGGTTAGATCACTGCTTGGTTGGGCTGAGTATTGGTCAGCAGGTGGTGAGCGGTTGTATTCTCTTCCCTTGTTATTTCCTTTATCATTATTACTATTGGTGGTAGCAATAGTGCTTTGTGTTATACCTTAATTACTGGACTGTTCTTATCTCAACCCATGGGAGTTACATTGTTTTGATTCTCCCCCCCATCCCTTTGGGAGAGGAGAACTTGAACCAGAAGTTTGTTGAACTTGAACCAGAAGTACAAGAATAAATAAATATATTCTCCTGCCCTTATTTTGTTCATTTTTTTTATCTTTTTGTGCTGAGAATGTGAATCATACTTTAAGATTTTGGACCCACCCAATTTGCACTTTATTTATCAGAAGTACTCAGAGAATGTGTATAATTTTGAAGAGGTTGTTTACTGTCATCATGCAACTAGAAGTTTAATGTATTTCTGGAATTCATTTCCCTCAGGAAGCATGAGAAAGGAGACAACTAAGCTATGATGTAAAAAAACCACTGGTATCTATTATGAGAGTTAGTATACTCATATATAAAGGTGAAGGATATCTCACATTGTATAAGAGAGAGACAAATGAAAACAACAAAACCACAAAAAAAAAGAAGGAGAAGGAACTCTGTGAATTCCTTACTTGCTTTGCAAGCCTGTCTCTTCTGAAAAGAAGCCTAAGTTTAGAAGACACAATTTTGGTGGTGTTGTTTCAGGTGAGTGGCAGCTGAGCTTCCACTGTGGATAGTAGTTTTAAAAAATACATGGGAAATACTCTATTATACATGTGTCATTATTGCTGAATGGACAATCTTCAGGACAGGAAGTATCTCTTTAAGTTGACCCAGGCTGGGTTATCAGTTTTGCATTCTGTTTAATTCTTGGCAAGAAACTTGTGTCACCGTTTTGCTTATAACCAAAATTTTGGTTTACTGAGTATATAGAGTTATGCTGTAATTCTAAATAACAATTGAAATACCAGAATTTATTTTTATCTCTTGAAATAATTTTAATGACTTACATAAAATAAAGAAACCCCACTCTGTTTAGGATTGAGCATATTTTGGGGACACATAGCTGGTAGAGCCAGACTTTTCTTCTTTGCCAGCAAATCTTTCAAAGTGGACTGCAAATGTTGGGATCCTACTCTACTCTTCAGTATTTAAGATCACAGCTAATTATTTTAAGAATAGGGCTTGTTCAAATGTTTCCACCCAACACAGCCTGTTAGACAGCATACTAATTCACACAGGGTAGAATGACTTTCTGTTAAGAAAGCAACTCACCGCTGCAATGGAGTACAAGTGCATTTGAGTAAGAATTGATTAAATTTACACATTCTGTTCTGCTTCTAAAACTGTAAATTGTTTTTAAAAAACAACCTTAGCTCTTCATGATGAAAAAACTAGGGACAATGCAATAATAGATCATGAATCATTAGCTAAACTAACATCTAAAAACTGGGTAAACTTTTTTACTGGTAAGTATTTAAGACAATGGAACAACTTTTTATCTTAAACTTGCAGAACTTAACAACTTTAAAAGTGTCATGGTGGTTTCACAGAGTTTGGCTAAAACCACAGGCACCAAGTTAAATGAATAATGTTTTCGGTTAATATCTTGTCATATAGCCTGAGCAAGAGTTTCAGAAGTTATTGAAGGTGGAAATATTAAAATGTTAGATTTACAACTGTGTATCAGGAAACAGGGAGGATATACTTTCAGATGTATGGTTTTCTTCAAATATTTTCTTAAAGCTGTGATTTGGCACGTAATACTAAATAACAGAAACAAGAGCAGAGAAGTACAGATGGCAGTAAATAGGGAGCAGAGTAATAAGTAGTCAGCCCTATGACAAAAAAGTAGAAACACTGGAAAATAAAAGGAATTGATGGTAACTCATATATGATATAATAAGGAAAGACAAATAACAGCTCCTTTATAGCACACTACATATGAATAATATATGCATACATAAAACCTAATTCCATCTTCTATATATCATCCACCTAAGGCAGTAAGTAAAACTGCCAAAACCAAGAGAATAATTGTTCAGCATGCTGCCACTGCTACATGTAGAATCTACTTTAATAAAATAAAGATAACAAATGCAGTATCAATTGAAAAAAGGAGAGAAAAAAAAACCCACTCTTCTTTTTTTCTGAACAAAAAGTCAAAATTCTTATGGGCAACAGCAAAAAGGATGCATCTGGGGCTTCAAAACCTAAATAAGCAAAAATTTGGTAGCAATTACTCCAGTTGGAGACCATGAATAAGATCAAAGTAGCTAAGTCCCAGAGAAATAACCTATCCCAATACGAAAAAAGAAAAGAAAAAAAAACAAACCCAAAACAAAACCAAAACTAGCAAATAGACATTTAGGGTAAGGCTCAAAAAAAAAAAAAAAAAAAAAGAGGAAAGGAAGAAAGGTGTCTGAGGTAAGATGTGACAGGTAAAGATGTCAGTAAATGGAACAATACCAATGAGAGAGCTGTGAAAGTAATCCCAATCAGAAACTGAAATTGTGCATTAAAACTGTTCTGCCTTGAAGGAAAAGAATAAAAGGGGTGTAAAATGGGGTTTTATGTTACATGCCATCTAATTACTAGAAGGAAAACAATAGAAGTTTTATTAAAAATCAGGAAGTCAATACACTGCAGTTACAGGTAATGGAGTCTGAGTGTATGGAAATTTTTACCCATCCTTGCAGACTTTCTCTTAGGCTTGAGCTGTAAATCAGAAACTGTAATTATCACTTTGAGCTGGAGCTGGTCAGGTATTTTGCACATTTCCTTCAGCTAAACCAGGGGCATTCCTATTCCTGAAGATGGAAATGAAGATCTAGCAGACTAAAGGTAAAACACAGAAATGGATGTGGTTTTAGGGTTACAATCAAGGTACTTCCATTCTAACTAGATTATGCATATTATGGTCTCTGCCACAAGCAATGTTTAACCTTTGAAACAAATAATTACTTTCTACCAGATGAACAAGAGATACCAGAGGAGCAAAGTAATGGCTGCAACTATTCTACACTTAAAAGGCACACAGTGTAAAGCTGCTCTTGGCCATTTTTCTGCACTGGACTCCAAAGATTTGAGAAAGAATAATTGAATAAGACACCATATAAACATGAATCATTAATCTCATTTTGATGTTCAAAAAGCAATTAAGAAAATCTGCATTAATTAAAAAGCTGACTTTGCTTGGGTACGATTTTCCTGAAAAGCATTAAAATACTTAGAATAATTTTCTATTTCTTTAAACCAGTTGCAAAGGTCCATGGGTGGCTCAGCATCTACAGGTCACACCTCCAATAATCATTCTCCATGTCTGATGAACCAAGCCCATCAGGAAGTTCATTCCTGTTTTTATAAAGTAGATTGTTTTATTAAAAAGGAAATAGGGAGAGATGAACCTTACTTATCTGAGTACATATGCATTCTTTCCATCTTACTTGATCAAATCTGGAAAACTAGCCCTGGGTGTGTGCCTCATTGTGTGAGAATTTTACCATTATTAGCAGTTGTATCGTTGCTTTGAACAAAAAGAATCAGACAGCAAAGCTCAGGGCTGCAGAAGCTTTGAGGCTACCCTGAGAAACCAAACTGATCAGTTAGGCTTACCTGAAGCATAATCACTGTCATGTTTTGGAATAGTGAAAAAATAGTATTATTTCTATTTTCTAATATCAATCAATTTTGCCTTATTACTTCTTTTAAGTCCTTATTTCATACACTTACCTCTTTTCTCCACCTGTAAGGTTACCAGGAAGAGATCACAGTTCTGAAGTGATCCAAGAAACTCAGAACAATATATTGGTTTTGCTCTGTACATCTGACATTTAATGTTGTGAAGACAGGTTATTAAAAAAAACCAAACAAAAAAACCCAAAACAACCACACACTCACAAAACTAAAGAACAAATGCACAAAACCCCAACCAATCCCTAACACTGGTGAGGTGTTTCAAAGCAGTCTTTATAGCACAACACAGAATTAGAATCTTAGATAAGAAAGTAAATACTATGAAAACTTCTTTAAGAATTGCTGGCACACCCTTTGTTTCCTCCCTAAACTCTTTCAAGCATTCTTTTCCAAACACTTGAACATATTTAATTAATAGCATTTTATTTCCAATCGTTAAGGTGAATTTGTTGTTTTCCATCCAACCAGCCTAACTTCAAACATGAAAAATTTCAGTGTATTGCCCTGCACACACTTCCCAGCATTACTTGAATGTTTTATCACCTTTACTTTTTATTTACAATCCTAGCAGTTTTCTCAGTATAAAAAACATTTGTGTTTTCATTTTTTTTTTTGAGAAAGGACTTATTTATATATCCTTCAGAATGCAAACAGCACTCTCCTCAGCTGTGGAATCTTCCTGTCAGTGGACTGACTTTTGACCTAGATGTACACTTCCACTTTGAAATTAGAGTGATTTTAAATGCAGCTTCTGCTCTTTAATGTTCTTAACTCCCGAAAAAGGTCACTTAGTCCAAAAAAAACTAGACTGAGCAGCTTGTATTTGGCTAAACGATAAATGTAGTTTGAATCACATGTGAGTGGAAGTTTTCTCTTGAAGATTCTCTGGAGCTGAAAGGCTGAATCCAATTATGTTTTTACACTGTCAAGAGGTAAACATGCTTTGAACTGCATCTGCATTTAAGAAAATAAGGGTTTTTTTCCTGCAGTGCTATGCTTTTCTTCTGTTAACACCTCATTTCCTGAAAAATTTTGAGTTCTGGGAATCAACATGCAAAAATGATTCCTCTGTATATAGCAAATATTGCTGGGAGCACAGCTGAAGGACTGTGTAAATTCTTTTTTTAACTTTTTGTAGTTTTGCTACACTTAATCTAATACAAGTTTCTTGTCTCGTAAAAAAATCCTTTCCCTCCTTTCATCTCTGTTTCTATGGTCTTTTCTCTCTCTGCTATTTACTTATTTCACTATCATGGAACAGAGAATATTCTGCAACAAGAAAAATATTTCCTAAGAAAGAGAAAAAGCTCCCCCTCATTCTAAGATACAAAATAAGCAATTTCCATACAGAGAGAGGTCTATCAATTGTTCTGTGCTGGTTACCAAGAGCATTTTCCTGTCTGGAATAGCAAATACATTTCATAGAGACAATGTCAATGTCAGGAGTATTAACAATTGAATATTTAGGAGTGTTAACATTTAAGTAGCTGATTTATTTAATCATGGGAATTCCACAAGCTTTCCACAAGCTTTGCTTAAGCACAATATAAACAAATTTTTTCCCCATGAATATAAATCAAATCATGTCTCCAAAACTAATTTTTCCATTTCATTTGCTAGGTATTGATATAGAAAATAAGAGAAATGAGATGTAGGTACACAGCTTCGTATTCTCTTACATTTTCCTCATCATCCTTGCTTCCCATTATGCTCATCATGGAAGAATTTTCTATCATTTCCTCACAAATGTTTTTCTCTGTTCTTCAATTATGCTTCAAAGTTTCATAAATGAACTTAGCCACTGCTCTTCTCATCATTTAGAAGATCTCAGTCTATACTCCTCTTTATATACCTTCACATAAACAAGAATAAAACCAGTATTTTCATTCCTATAGAAAGTCGCCAAGGCCTTGCACTAGTTTTAACTTGCTCACTTTTTGTACTGGTCATGAATGAATATGAACTGCACTGAAATGGGAACTAAGCACCATACAGCCACTCACTCTCGCTAATCCCAGCAGGATGAGTGAAGAGAACTAGAATGATAAAAGGAAAAAAACTTGCTGACTGATATTAAAAAGTCTAGTAATGGAAATAATAAAAATCAATAATAATAATGGTAATAACAACAATTGTAATTAAAAGCAAACTTTCTAAAAGAAATAAATAAACCCCAAGAAATACAAGGGATGCAAAAAAAAAAAAAATTACTCGCCACCAACTAACTGATGCCCAGCCAGTCCCCACCCAGCAGGACCTCCATCAAACTTCCCCCTAGTTTTACTGCTGAGCCTGACGCTATTGGTATAAAATATCCCTTTGGTCATTTGGCATCAGCTGTTCTGTCTGTGTCCCTTCCCAACTACTTGTGCATCCCTAGCCTCCCGAGTGGTAGGGTAAGTAAGAAGCACAAAAGGGTCCAACTCTCGGTCAGTACTGCACAGCAGTACCTATAATAATAACTAAAACATCCCTGTATTATCAACACTGTGTCCAGCAGAAATCCAGAACATGTCCCAAACTAGCTACTGTGAAGAAATTTAACTCTATCCCAGCCAAAACCAGCACAATACCATTATTTATGAGCTGAACTTCTGCACGTAGAACAATAGAATCAGAATAGTTAGGGTTAGAAAGGATCTTAAGATCATCTAGTTCCAACCCCCCCGCCATGGGTAGGGACACCTCACACTAAACCATATCACCATGTCCAACCTAGCCTTGAACACTTCCAGGGATGGAGCATTCACAACTTCCCTGGCCAACCCATTTCAGTGCATCACCACTCTCACAGTAAAGAACGTCTTCCTTATATCCTGTCTAAACTTCCCCTGTTAAGATTTGAACCTGTTACTCCTTGTCCTATAACTATAGTCCTTAATGAAGAGTCCCTCCTCAGCATCCTTATAGGCTCTCTTCAGATACTGGAAGGCTGCTGTGAGACTTTCGTGCAGCCTTCTCTTCTCCATGCTGAACAGCCCCAACTTTCTCATCCTATCTTCATATGGGAGGTGCTCCAGTCCCATGATCATCCTCGTGG
>JANRGW010012130.1:0-20906 GCA_024733675.1 Psilopsiagon aymara
TGAAGCCATGCTGGCTGTCACCAAGCACCTTGTTGTTTTTCATGTGCCTCAGCATGCCTTCCAGGAGAATCTGCTCCTAGATTTTGCCAGGCACAGAGATGAGGCTGACTGGCCTGTAGTTCCCTGGCTCATCCATTTTCCCCTTCTTGAAAATGGGGCTTATATTCCCTTTTTCCAGTTTGTCCCTAATCTTTCTTCTATTTGCAATGTACCTATAGAATCCCTTCCTGTTATATCTCACATCCCTAGCCAAGTTTAATTCTAAGTGGGCCTTAGCTTTCCTAACCTGGTCCCCAGCTTCCCAGACAACATCCCTGTACTCTTCCCAGGCCTCCTGTCCTTGCTTCCACCTTTCATAAGCCTCTTATTTCCTTCAATTTTTCCTCAGCAGCTCCTTATTCATCCAAGGAGGTCTCCTGACCCTCCTGCTGCACATCCTTCTAGTTAGGATGCAACACTCCTGAGCTTGCAGTATGTGATCCTTGAAGATCAACCAAGAGTCTTGGGCCCCACTGCCCTCTAGGGCTATGTCCCACGGAACCTTACTGAGAAGGTTCCTGAAGAGGCCAAAGTTTGCTCTCTTGAATTCCAGGGCAGTGAGCTTGCTGCATGCTCTTCTCACTGACCTGAGGATCTCAAATTCGGCCATCTCATGATCAAGAAGAAATACCTATGTACATGATACATCATTTTTTCCTTCAGAATTTTAGGTAATGTTGCAAAAATAATATAAACTGATGCATACTTCTATTTTACATCTGTTGGTATTTATATTAGCAGAAGATACGCCTGTTTTTTCTCAAAGCAGAAAGTCAGACACGCAGATGGTGAGCAAATGTAAGTTTTAGTCACCCCTCCACTTTGTAAACAATGACAAAACTTGATGAGTGAATTAGGCAGATTATGGATTTCAATCATATAAATATTTTTGAGTAGCTTAGAAGAATTTATTTCTTCATGGTTCTTCATGGTTTTACAGGAGAACATTTGTCTTCAGTTTTATGTATAAATGTACGACTAAGTATGTAATTGATTTGTCTCTCTATTTTGAAAGCAGCTTAAAATGTAAAGAATTGATCTCACTGTCTCTTGAAAAGCAAAAGTATAAAGAAATCAAGGTGGCCATTGTTACAGATAGATATGTAAATGCTATATTCTCCCTAAAAAAGCGCACATTTATTTTGGATCTCTTTCATGCTTTGCTTTAGTGTGAAACACTTCCGAATATAAAGATACTTTTCTATATTGAATACATGGGAAGTATGACAATGTGAACAAAAGAGCAAAATGTCGATGGTAATGGACAAAGTATTTTATGAGTCATATGTCTCTTTAGAAATATAAAACCATATAAAAGATTAAGTGATTTTTCAGTTTAGGCAGAAGTTGGATATCAGAATCACAAGATACTCATATGCTGATAGATAAAGTCATATCACACTTTCATAACACTAAATGCGAAGTTCCAACTCTTTAACAGAAAAAGGCCAGTTTCATGGTCTTTTTTATGAGGAGATTTGATTTTCGGCAAATAAAAAAATCTTGTCTTTCTTTTTTTTCTTCTTAGTCATACTAAATAGACATGGGGTTTTTTTCTTGGAATTTTTATGGAGCACTTTTGGTGATTCTCAGATCTTAGAATAAAGAAGTCATGAAACAACTGCCAGTCACAGACAAAGTGGTTGAATTCTGTAAGATTCATCCAATACACCACTCCAATACAGCAGATCTAGGCTCTTTTCTTGCTTTATTACACTCCTAGGTCTACTAAAGGCTGGATTTCCAAAGTGTGATAAGCTGTCACAGTCACGCAGGCATTACATGATTTGGGATTCATTCATGAGTACCCCGGGACTGCAAAATTGATTTCATGTAACATAAAAGCTGAGAGGCACAATTTACATAAAATCAACCTATTATCAGTGTTATACTTTTTTCTTTTTGCTTTAAAAATTTTGCATATAAAGGCTACCAACAAAAATCTTATTGCCAAAATCATACAGAAACATAAGCTTATCACTGAATCACATCTTAACTATACTCATGGGAGGGAAACTCACATATCTGTTTAATTTCTTGATATTTGTCTTTCTCTTTCTGAAGACACAAATTAGAAAGTCACCTTTCTCAACATAATTATGCAATGTCCATTTCATACTTTTCTTCAGTAATGTACACCTATGGATTTTTTAACATTATGGCTGAAATTATTGATTTTAGTGCCATGAAACATTATCCTCTTTAGATTCCTTTGCTAATCCTTTCCTTTCATTTACACTTTGTCATTTTACACCCTTCTACATTGCTCAATTTTCAGTCATTATTTTATTATTGCACCCTATTTCCTTTATGGTTTTGTCTATATTTTTCATTTGACATCCTGTCCCCTATCTTGTTAAATTCTTTTTTCCTTTAATTTCAGTTGCATTCCCTCCAATATGATTTTACCCTCCTCATTTATTTGCATTGTTATGTTCTGTGTCACACAATATTTTCCAGAGTCTATTTTGAGAGTCTAATTTTTTCGGTTTCATTTACAATGCACTTTTTTTGGTGGGGAGCGAGGAGAGGATATTTTTATATGTGAGAATACGATATCTATTTCAAAAAGGATTTTTTACCATTAATCTAATTTTTCCCTTGGATTTAGAGACAAAATATTGACAGTTTTGCATAAATTTCAAAGCTAATGAGGAGCTACAGGGTAACTTAGAAATTGCTGGAGTTAGTGGTAGTTTTAGCAGTAGATTTCAAAAGGTAAACATTATACAAATTGGTGAAAATAGGTCACTGGTTTTTAACAAAAGACAGCAGGATGGTATATGTATGTATATGCAAATAGATTTTATTGCACAGCTGTTCTTTTGACAATATAATATAGCCACTTCCCCTCATAAACTGTGTATTAGATTCTTTATGAGAAGATCAGCCCTTGAGAAGGAAGTTAAGCACAGGGACTTCTGCTGACTTAGAGATGCTACATGCTTCTCCTTGAATTCCATTCTTTGAAAATTGAATTCCAAGTCTCCATCTTTTCTGTGCATATCAGTGCAAAGCTGTAGGTGTTATGTACTGATCTCCATGAAATCTCTCCTTTTTAATGAATCATGTTGACATGGCAAATTAAAAGAGGGATTTTTTAGATGCAAGTAAAGTTTTTCTTTTGACATAGAAATGTTATCCTTTCTCATTATTTATTATATGATCAGTAATGTATGTCACCATACATACATGTTAGGCCAATCTAGGTGAATGACTTTCTCATGACACACTGATACATAATAGTAGATGAGGAATAAGAAACTACATAACACAAATACTTTTAAGGCAAACTTGAAAGGTAACAGATCCAAAGAAGATTTGTAAATGAAACTAAAGGAGGTGCTTCTACCTTCTGGTCTCCCTCCCCACCCTCCACACACATTCTTCTTGGCCTTAGGCTGTCTGTCTTGCTGATATTGCTCCCAGTATGTCTATGTCATGGATCAGAAGTGACAGAAGTAGTGTACTCTGGCAGGGACAGATGCAGCTGGAGGTCCTTTTTTCCTCTTTTTCACTGAAGGATGGGTTTTCAGGTGGAAATCTCAACCTGAGGATCATGACCTATAGGTTGAAAGAGCCTTCTTAATTTAAGGTATGTTCTTTCTGACCACCCAAGCACATATCTACGCATGAGCACCTCTAAGAGACAGTTCACCACAACATACTTGGATTTTAACACAGGGTGGTTGCTGGCTTTGGCTGTGTTTGTTTGTGCTTGGTGACTGATTCTGTAGACCTTCTATTTAACTTTCAAGGAGCTATGCAAAGCAACTGTATGTTGTTTTCTGAGATGGATGTGATTTGGTTCAGTGCTGTCTATCAGATTTCATTTTTGTATCTTGCCTACAACAGGGGGTTTACTGAGCAAGTCTGTAACTCACATTGTGCTTCCAGCAAAGGGAGATGTAGGAGGCTTTGAGTGCGGTGACTTCTTCATTCCTGGCTTTCTCTGCTTATATGGCATTAGACAGAGAAACTATAATTTTATGATAAAGAGATCAGTTGTAAAGACATAGCTTGACTCCATTAAAAGTGCTTTAACTAAGCCTATTTTACTCCATGCTGAAATAGCCAATACTTGATTCTTAAGCAAAGCATTAGCTCCAGTATTTGCATTTAGAGAGGACTTGGGACTATAAATTTGCATCTGATCCTATGAGCACTGATTATATGACTCACCCAAGTTACTTCATTTCTGGAAACCCCACCATCTTTCCTTTAAAGGAGGAAGACAGACTGTTTTCTGTCTTCTAATGCCATGACTGTGTGTTTTATAGACTCATTAATAATCCTAATACTAATTCCCATCTATGTGCAGTTAAAAAATACACCTAAATCAAAGCCATGCCTCAGAGCAGAACTGCTGATGAGCTCTGAGGGAAGCAGTATCCAGACAAGAATGTTGAATGTAATTCCTTATATCCCCTGTGCTGGCCTGAGACAAGAATCTCTGTACATTACTAATTCACTTTCAAAACCAGCAATGACCAAACAGAAAGATTATTCTTGTCTTTTAGAAGTAATATTTTGAGGGATCTGATCTGTGTCAGACAGAATAGGGCACTGGCTGAAGTAAATTGATAAGGGAAATGCACTTGCTACACAAGGCATGGAGAAAGTCCAAGACCTAAGCTTCAGATTACAAAAGGCAATGACTTATCACACGTCACTCACCAGGAAAGTCCTTTTCACAATACAATGATAATATATTATACTTGGTGTTTTTCTATGGGTTTACTTTGGGTTTCAAAAATAGAAGCAGCAAACCAGCCTTCATACATTATAAGAAACTGAATGTAAGTAAGTAAAGGCCTTAAATAAGTAAATCCTGTAAATCCTGTTTTTTTCACTCTAACAAGACACCTGACAGAGTTAATGTGTTTTCTTTTGGTTTATGACTGTCTTGACAACCTTTACATGGAGAAGAATCAGGTGTGGTGATTCTTCTGCTCTTACTGACCAGTGCCAACACCTTCCACAGCACACTCTGAGACTGTGATTTTTTTGTTGAGGATGGAATAAATAGCAGAAATGGAACACTACCAATGTCACATCACAAGCCGGGGAGAAAGAGTGTGCAATGGCAGAATATGGAATGTATTTGTCAAACATAGCATGAACCAACCAAGAAAAGTTCGTATATTACTCCAGCCCCAGGTCCCAGTCCTTAGTATAGGGTTTGGCTCTGTAACAGAAAAGCTAGGAAGACACAGTGGTGGATGGAGCCCTCAGTAAATCCCTGTGTCAACATAAATTCATAAATTCATGTGTCAACATAATAGAGTAGAATTTTAACTTTCCTACTTAAAATGCCTTTTAGGGTGATCCAAAGAACTGAGGCAGCTCTTTCCTCTGATGAGCACCCTCCAGTCCAGCAGGCTCCAGGTACAGGCTATAACTGCAGGCCTTCCAAACTGTCCCTGCAGCTGTTTTCTCAGGAGGAGAGGACAAACCCTGTTTGCTCCTTCTGCTCTCTGCAAATGAGTATCTGTCAAGAACATTCTTCAAGTACAACAGAAGCCACTTTCTTCAGCTGCCTCTTCCTTACCCCCTCCACATACACTCCCCCATATAGGCTTTTGTGCAGAGAAGGTGTGCTCAAAGCAGCAAGAAATAATAAGACACCAAGTGACAGTATCGTTAAGCTGAATGATGCCCTTAAACATTCAGCCTACACATTAGTCATTGAGTGACATCCATGATTCACTTCAAAATTGGATCTGACTAGTGCTCTTAATTTACCTACTGCACCAAACAGCTGTTCAGCTTCTGCTGAATTCGAAAGCAAGTGTAATTAGTGCATGTTCGCTGCTGCTTCATTACATTGCCAGCCCATATCATTGGAACAGTTAATTACTGCAGAGACAATGGCTTGACTTACCTGATATAGTACATGATTATTCATCATTGATTCATTTTTTCTTCTTCAGTGGTAATTTTATTAACGTCCCTGACAGTACTTAACAGTGAATCCCCCTGATCTTTTGTGTTATTATGTCTTCTCAAATGTTGCTCAAATTCTCCAGGTAGACTGCTTCTCTAGATTTTAATGAGACATGAAGTATAACATCAGTTGACACTGCATGTAACCAAAGAAATAATTACGCATTTCATAGCAAAATATGCTATTCAGTCAGTGCCCATCTCAGCTGTCTTTGTACTTTGGGACTTCCTCCTTGCTCACAGACCAAAGGCCTCCTGATAAAATTGCCTTCTTTCAGTGATTGCTTAAAAATAATGCTGGTGAAAGATTGTTCTAAGTAGACCTGTTACACTCCTATAGAGGGTTTTTTTGTTGGCTTTGAGTGTGATTTTTTAGCTCTCCCATGCCTCAGTACTTCATCACTAAAGTGGCAGTAGCTGGCTTCCCATCCCTGCCTACCAGATGTTATGGGCTCCTCTCAGATACAGCCTCTTTCCTTCAACGGAAGCTCTGTCTGGACAAAATGTGAGGACTCTACATTTATCAGTGATCTCCAGGCTGGGGAAGGACAAATTGCACAATACATCTCTGCCAGTCCTGGATATTTCTGTGGCAGATCAGCTGTGCTATGCTGGCATGGTAATGCACCATAATTCTCAGAAATAACAGATTTAGTCATTGATTGTACATGTTTGATATGATTGACAAGAATCTGCAAAATAGCCATAAGCTGTCCTGCTGCATCCTTCTCCCATCACATTGCAGATATACCTTGTTACTTTGGTAAAGGAAGGTTACCTAAGTTGTTACCTAAGACAGGTTTTAGCAGTTTACACAGTGCTGCACATTCGTCATCTTCTTCACATGTGAAAAATTACTGCTTCTGGAAGAAAGGGGACTGTAGTTACAGGACAAGGGATAATGGGTTAAAACAGGGAAGTTTAGATTGGATATGAGGAAGAAATTCTTTACTGCAAGGGTGGTGAGGCACTGGAATGGGTTGCCCAGGGAAGTTGTGAATGCTCCATCCCCGGCCGTGTTCAAGGGCAGGTTGGACATAGCCTTGGGTGGCATGGTTTAGTGAGAGGCGTCCCTGCCCATGGCACGGGGGTTGGAACTAGATGATCTTAAGGTCCTTTCCAACCCTAATTATTCTATGATCCTATGAAAAAATGTAAAGAATCAAGAAAATACATTAAAAAAGTGTGTATGGATAGGGAAACTATGAAAAATTCTAAACAAAGATGCTTGAATAAAAAGAAATTTCTGAAGCAGCGTGATGTTCACGAAGAATGCGAAAGAATTTAAATACTGTTCCTTAAGCAGTTGGGAGGCAAATAATCCTGCCATAGTGCTACCTACAGCACTGTGCTGGCATTTATTGCTTAGTAAAGTAGAACTAAACGGAGTGTTCTGTCATCTGAAAGAGACTCCATATTGTTCAAAGGCTTTGCATGATCTGAGAAATTGATAACTGACATTTGGTTTGCTTATTCTTTCTTCTTATGGGTATCTCTTTTTAGCTGACTCTTCTACATGAATTTCTTATCATTATACATTTCACAACAATCCCCAACAAAAATGCTGCATGAGCAACTAAGCAGTCCACAAACAATAAACTGTAAGGCAATATGTGACCTGTACATCAAACCATGTGTGAGCTCAGAGCTACATCAAATAGCATATATTGCCTTTACATACTATACTGTTCAATCTCGTTTTCACTAGGCTTTAAAGCTGTTTCAGTATTAGCTAAGTTGGGGTTTTTTTTCTCAAACTGCCTTAGACCATAAGGGTTTTTTTGGGTACTTCATTTTATTTCATAACGAAAAAGTGATTGAGTGAGACAAATGACTGCACAGAATGTAGTAATTTGGTAGTCACTGATGACAGGAGCACAGGTCAAGCTAAACTTAAGGTAAATTTACCTTTCCTAGAGGTGCAGCCTCTGCAACCTGCTGAAGACACTGAAGAGCTTGAACTTCACGTCAGACCAATCTACTCTGCCTACAGATAAATAAACTGGAGATTAAGCAATTTCAAAATAGATAATTGCCTCAAATGAGCAATTTCCAGCAGCTAGTAGAGCCAATGTTATCACCCACATAAATATTGATTCATTTATTAAGAGAAATTAATGAGGACCAAAACTGAAATAAAGGGAAAAAAAGTGAAAAGCAATCTTCTCAAAGGCCCCGAAGGCTTTTCTTTTCTATGTTCTGGGTTTATCAGTGGTCTGTACTGGATTTTGCAATGCACATGTTCTCTGCTGCTCTTTAGAATTTCAGCAAAGCATTTCATACTTATTTCGACTCATGAATTATACACTAGCACATGACAGGAGCAATTCGTTCATATCTCTGCTTCACCAGGAGGCAGAGAAACAAAAAGCCTTAAGTCCTGCAGGAGACTCTGTCTGTCCAGCACACAAGCTCTCAAAATGATACCTCAGAGATTTACCTGCAAAATGATAAGGGCACGCTTACAAAATGTACAGGAGCAGAATAGCTGAACTGAGGAGGAAAGACAAGCACACAGTAACGTGGCACCACCTTTTGCTTCTGGGGTGGGAAATGACTCAGCCTTGAAGGAATTTCAGGGCACATGTTCCAGCTGCGTCTGCCTCCTCCTCTCTCCATTCCCTTGTCATCAACCTCTTCCAGCTCTGGATTTTCTTCCAGACTTCAATCCACTCCAAGGCACTACTAATCTCCTCATTAATATTGCCTGTGCTTTAAAGCAGTAGTCCTGAGACCTTCTTGGAAGACAAGGAAATGCTACAAGCCTCATTTTAGAAATGAGAAACAGCAACTGAAATACAAATGGCAGTAATCCGCTTCAGAACTGGGATTCATTTCTTGGGATGCAGAAACATGGAACACATTTCCCAGGATGAACTGAATCAAGCCTTAACCACAGAGATACCTTTCATCTTGAAATGAATCTTTCATCTTTTTGGACTTCTGCTGTAAGTTGAGTGTAAATGATGTAAGGTAATCTTTAGAGTTTTAAGGATGCGATTCCAAGGATGTGGTTCAAAGGTCTATCCACGTGCAATATAGATTATATAATGTCCCCACAAAAGTTTTGTTTTCATTACTGAAGTAAAGACCAGACACAGAATGCTTGTTCATTTTTTGCAACAGTCAACCTCCCCTTCTAAGTCTGTATTACTACCACTTCAAAAGATGTCAGCTTGTCATACTGGTTACTCATTCTTCTCCCTGGTGATGCTTATAATATGGGATTCAGCATTTTATTTTACCACCTGTCTCTATCATGTCTGCCATGAGGAACAGTGAGATATTTGGGGTCAAAGGTAGTGGTTTCCCAGACGTCATGAATATCCAAATCTTTTTGAAGTCATTTACTAAGTACCTAGAGCTTTTTCAATAGCTATGTCGATAAGAGGATAGGAGGACAGCAATGGATAAGAGTTAAGGATCAAACAAATACAGAATAAACTGGGATAGATGCTTTAAAATGAATTAAATGAAGCTGAGATGAAATCCTAAGGAGCATATGTAGCAGTGAAAAAAGCTATGACCTGAATTTTATAAAGTGATTTTATAAATCACCGACTGCTTCAGAAGTTTTGAAATTACATGATATAATTATAGCATAATTCAAATAAAGTACATCAATTTTTTCTTTTTTTTTTTTTTTTTTTTCCGTAGACAGATATATGTCAGGACACAATACACAGTACAATACATACAACTTGTTAGGAGGAGAAGAATTGCTATAAAAAAAGGTGCAGATGAGGCAGCAAGGAGAAGCTTTGTCCTGTTTTAATATCAGCATTCAACATCTTGTCAAATATTTTCTTCAATGGAGATTCAGACTGATTTCACGAATATGAGCTATGCCTGCATTAGCAGATGAAACAGAGCAAGGCACAGGATTACAGATGTCTACACTGCTTATTTTTAGTGTTTCCCTAGCATGGTTTTGGACTTTGTAAGCATTATCATCCTTACAGCTAACGCATAGGCATCATTCAGCATTTTACAAAACACTTTCCAATAGGCAGTTTACCTGTGTCCACTTTATTTCAGGGTTAAAAGATTGATTTACACATGAAGATGTGAGACAGCTGTGATGCAGAGCCTCAATGCAGCCTCTAACCTCTTTCACTCAGTAACATACATATATATATATCTACATATATATAATTTATCTGTGGCAATGAAGTCTTCTCAGTGTTATTATCCAGTAAATTATCCTTAAACTCTCTTGGCAGTGGTCAGTCCAGAAAAGGTTTCTCTCTCATTGTCTCTTACAGCAGTGAAGATTAGAGATGTGACTCACTAAGAACTAAAGCAGGAGCAAGAAGTAGAAGAAAAGGCAGTACAGTATGAAGCCAGACTTCTTGATACATGCTACCCACAAGCACAGACAGGCAGGGAGGAAAAACACAATCTGAGCAGAGATGAAGGCAAATCCTCAACAGCCTCTGAGGGAAAGGCTGGTGAAATGCTGTGAGACCATACTAGCAGGTGGCATTTCTGTGGCAGAATGAGCAGTATTAAACAGAACAGAACAAGGCTGCAGAGAAACACTGCTTTTATATTCCCAAAAAAAGAAGTAGAATGAATGAGATACCACAAAATTGAGATCACTGGCATCTTCATGTAGTGTTGGAGGCATACAAATTACCTCTCTAGAGACAGTCATCATGATGCACTTCATACCACCTTGCAGAGATGACTCTGAAAGAAACATTAATCCTGCTTATGTGCCTCTAAATAGCAAGGACAGGAAAAGTACATGAGCAATGACAGCCGCTATTGCAGAGGAAACACCCAGGAACATGGAAAAGGAAGTTAGAGAGACAGATCAGCAAAAATTAAGCTGGTTAAAAAATCAGCCATACTACCATAGCTATAACTGGACTTTGGATCAACAACAGATCCAGTTCTAGCCCATGTGCAGTGATAGCTGCAGCTCACTCCCACAGGTACTGTGACATCACAACATAAGGTATTGTATGGCCAAGTGCTGGCAATATGCAGTTTTGAAACCACCAGGTGTAACATAAGCTGTTAACACAGACATTTAAAACAAACAAACAAACAAACAAACCAAACGACCAAAGTTGCTATCACTTGAAATCTACAGTAGCTGGTGCAAAGGTGGTGCCATTGCCAGAGAACACTGCTAAAGCAGGACATCAGTTTAGTTGAAATATGATGTCTGACTGCCCCCACCATGAAAGGAAAAGATAATAGTCCCTCTGAGCCCTCTCTAGCAGCCTAACAGATACAGACTGTAAGGAGATTGACCCCTCCAGCACATGCTGTAGTCAACTGAAGGCTCTCACAAGATCTAGTAAGAAACCTGAAGCGCAGACATCCCTCAGGCCTCGTGGAGAGGCAGAGGAAGGAACTGGGGAAATCAGGAAACCGAGACACCTTCACACTCACAGAAACCAGCGCTGGCAGCTGTATCTTTTCATTCTTACAGCCTTTAGTATTTTTATGGTGGTAAAAAGCCCTTGAGAATGTCTTGGATGTTTGGGAAACCTCCCATCAGGAACAGAGCCCTGAAAAGGAGTCACCGTGTGGTAATCCTGAAGATATACTGCTCGATTTGTCTGGTACTAAAGAAATCTCTGGTTACAATGTCGGTTGAAAATGGGCTCTGGCATGCTGAATCACCCACTCCTTGACAATCTGCACTATGCCTTTTGCCAGGTACCGCTAAAGGGAAAAAAAAAAGCTCCAGACATCAGCCTGCCCTCAAAGCTATTCCAGCAATAACAGACAGACAGAACAGGACTTTCAGACATGAGGCTTGCAGCTGGCAATGGTTATTGTCTAAGGCAACAGCAGAAGATAGCACAGGATATCTTTATCAAGCTTAACAGAGCCAGAAGCAGAGTAGTAGTCTGAATCCAAAGAAGCTGAAGCCCAGGAAGGGAGAGATCTTCACTATCAGAAATGTCTGGGGTCCTGGGAACTTCCAAACAGACCTCAAGAAATGGAAAGACCAAGTTCTTGAAAAACATGCAAGAAATTAGAAGAACAGCCAAGTATAACATTTGCCTGAAGATCCACTAATAGTAATAAATAATGTTAAATGAGGGAACGAAGAATAGGTAATACAGGTGGTGAACCAGCCATAAAACCACTGCTATCGTTTCGAGCAGCAGGGATTACAGAAGGTTCTTAGACATCAGGATGAAACAAAAGAGTAACAAGCAAAGCCAGCAGCTCTTGCCTTCTGTTGCCACAGCAAAATAATAAATTTATACTGAAACAGAGATACTAACTCTATGGAGTGACGTCATCTGTTCCTTTTGAAAGACAAAGATAAGTGTCCCAGCTGTTAGCAGTGTAACTACAGTGTACAGCACTGAGATGCCAGGATTTGGATAGACGTAGAAAAGAACTTACGGGTTTCAATCCTTTGAACAAGTATATAATCAATATTTCATAGCCAAAAAAGACCATGAACTTTGATTCAATAACTCGGTATCATTGCAGCCAGGCTGGATGGGGCTTTGAGCAACCTGGTCTAGTGGAGGGCGTCTTTGCCCATGGCAGGGAGGTTTGAAGTAGGTGATCTTTAAGATCCTTTCCAACCCAAACCATTCTGTGATTCTGTGATAAATAGAGACACTCACTGATCCACTAATTTAAGATAACTGCCCAAGAAAGTCACATAATATGGTTGATACACCACATATATTTCTGAGTACTGAGTTCAGCAACAGAAGATCTCTGCTGCACCCCAGCATGCAGCATGCTTCTCCACACACTTATCACTGGTTAATAGAGCCCTTGACACAGACACGGCTGCCAGGCAGTAACACCCTACTCCAGGACTGGTCATGGTCTGAAAACTGAATGCTGCAGATGCCCAACACACCTGAAAAGATGAATGGACCTTATATTTGCAGTTGCTGTCAGGCAGTCACTATCTTGAGGACCCTCGCTCAAAAAACAAGGTGGTAGGGAACTGAAAGTTTGGCAAGGTAGGGATGCTTGAGAGTGGACTCTGGGCTTTTGCAGAGTGAAAAAACCCACTTCAACCATTGCTTGAAGGATTTGGTATAAGAACATCAGAAGTAAAACCTAGACAAAACACAGGTGGCTAAATCCGAGTACTCTAGTCCACCAACAGATAATTTTTTTAACGTATTAAACTACTTTTATTTAATCTATGAAAGGTGAAAAACTATAAAGCTACAGCGTTCTGTGGATAAAGATCATGTCAAAATAAATGATATTTTAATAACAAAAATTATACACTGTATAATCCTTTTTTTCATCAGAAAACTCTGTAAATGAATACAATAACAACTGCTGCATAGGAAATGATGCAACAGCTTGCACAGCATTTGGAAATAGTAATATAGGCTGTTCAACAGAAGGGCACTACAAGAGGTAATTAGAAGTACACTTAAGAACTAAAGTTTTGAAAATTTCAGTCTTAGTATCTTCTTGCCTCAATTACTAATTTATAAAATAGGGATAATAGCACTTTCTCTCCCATAAATACTTGTCATGTGATTGAATTGTCAGTGTTTAAAACAGTCACAAGAATATGTACAAACTCAAGTACATACAAGTAAATAAATACATTGTAAATATCCATAGATTCATAGAGTAGTTTGGGTTGGGAGGGACCTTCAAAGGTCATCTAGTCCAAACCCCTTGTAATAAGCAGGGACATCTTCAACTACATGGGGTTGTCCAAAACCACATCCAGCCTGGCCTTGAATTTCTCTAGTGATAGGGCATTCACAACCTCTCTGGTCAATCTGTTCCAGTGTTTCACCACCCTCATTGTAAAGAATTTCTTCCTTAAGTCCAGCCTGAATCTCCCCTCTTTCAGTTTAAAATCATTACCCCTTGTCCTATCACAACAGGCCCTGACAAAGGGTCTCTCCCCATCTTTCTTATAGGCTCCTTTTAAGCACTGAAAGTCCACAATAAGGTCTCCCTGGAGTCTTCTCTTCAGGCTGAACAACCCCAACTCTCTCAGCCTTCTGACCATTTTTGCGGCCCTCCCCCACACCCTCTCCAACAGGTCTGTGTCTTTCCTGTACTGAGAACTTCCAAATTGCACGTGAGGTCTCACCAGAGCAGAGAAGAGGGGCAGAATCACCTCCTTTGACCTGCTGGCCATGCTCCCTTTGATGCAGCATGCACAAGGCACAACAAGTAAGTGTACACTTCTGTCACATATACACACACCTGAAGGAGAAAAGGGCAGGAAATCTCCACTGATGCTTTCATGTCTCACTTTGCTGTAGGCTGCAAATACTGACTCACAGCCCCCAGAGCCATAGATCTCAGCCTTATTAACAAATTCGGGAAGTGATTTAGCCATTCCTACACATCTCCGTAACCACACCCAGAGTATGGGGTCCCCCCTATACACCCACCCGTCAGCTGCCTAGCCTGGTGCACCCTGGAGGCTCGGGAACCCCCAGTTCTAAGGCTGGCCACACGGTGGGGCGCCTGTCCCAGGGCTCGCTCCGGAGAGCAGCCGGCTCCCGGAGGTGTCTGTGCCCAGCAGATGGCTCTTTCCAACAGCGAAAGGCTTGTGCAAGCCCTCGCTTCTCTCCCTGGGTCCCAAGGTCAGCGTTTCCAAAGCTTTTGTTCCCCCTATGAATATGCCAGCGCCATAATGGCAGATCAGGAAAAGGTAATAGGAGGCAGAAAGCATTACTTTCCAGAGTGTAATAGCTTTAGCTGGCATGTAACACACTTTTGTTTAATGAACGCTTGTCACAGCACTCCACACACAAACAGTCGTATTTATTGGACTAGAATCTCAGTTCTGCTTGAGTAAATCTGAAATAGCTCAGCTGTAGCCAATGGAGATAGTACAGATGGGAATGACAGGGGAATTTGGCCCATTGTTAAAATATCTTCATGGAGAAACAATGTAGGAAAATTGAACTGTGACCAGGTTCCTCCATTGTGGGCTAAACTGATTTGGAATTGAACCCACTAAATCTGGTGAAGTTACACAGGTGCGAAGGAGAGAGTGCACAGAAGCCAGCCTTGTTTGAACTACCTGGTCCAAAAGGAACCATTCTGCACCTTATTAATAAATGCAAGTTTGTTTGCAACAAACGTAATTTATTCATACATGTACATAAATTAGAGATGGGCTTAGACCTCTAAGAGACCCACTTCAAAGCTCCTTGACTTATTGGAAAGTTCAGACTGAATCAGATTCTGTGGTTCAATCACCACCTCTTAAATAGGCTTAAAATGGAATTACAAACCTGAATTAACCAAAACATGGAGGAACACTTAGTTCTATAACATGTCCTGAAAGCAAACCCATTTTTAATCTTCTGAATCTCAGATGTTTAGATCCCATTACAGAACTGTACTTGATAAGTCTGACTTAAAAGTTACTGATTTTAGAAAATCTGCATTTATTGGCGCAAAATATTAAGAATGTGGAGATTTTTTTACCTGAATTGGAAAAACATTCCAATATGCACAGATTTATTCTGACCCACTGAACTTTAAGCCTGAATCTTAAACTGATTTCACAACAAACCTTTATATTTGCTGCCATTTCTGCTGATAGTTCAGGTCAGCCCTTGGAAGGAGGAGAAAAGTGTGAAAGATAAGGTATCCTAAAAATGTATTTCAAAAAATTTCTTAAGGCCTATATGTTGGAGCAATGGGAAAGAATACCATTCCCTAACTGTTTCCCTCTACTCTGTTAATTTTGGTCTTTCTCCCTGACATCTAACCTAATCACAGCTGAGGTACTCCTCACCTTCTGGCTCTACTAAAACTTTCCTGCTTCTGAAAGTTGCACCATTTTCCAGGATATGCAAGCTGACACTAAGGGGAAAATACAAAAGCACTCAGTGACACTGAAGCTGAGTAGATATGTTATACGTTCAACTGGCTATTGAAAACTGATTTTTCTTTCTCATATTAACCATTTCACGCTTTCCTTTGAAATGTAGGAGGCTTATGAATTGAAAGAGCTATACCGTAAGTGTGAGATGCCTGCACTTTACCCCTTCCCCTTCCGGGTTGATGTTGTCACCTGCCTCAGTAAACCTCTGGAGCTATTTTTTGTATGCCCTGCTGGGCTTGACGTTTCCTGGGGGTTCCTGCGAAGCTTGCTGTGTTGCTTTCCATGGCTCCATGTCAGGTTCAGGCAAAGTGGGATTAATAGTACTGCCTGTGAAATACACTGTGCTCTGGGAACAGTGGTCCAGCATAACTCATTAAATATTCTGAAGCGATTCTTCCGTGGTTTATCCAGGTATTTAACATTTTCTGATCCATGATCTTGCCTGTAATTGATGCTTAGTAAGGATATAAATGCTATCATGAGAAGAGCTAAGCTGATGATGGCTTAGCTTGGGTCCTTCTTCTCTCTTTGATATCAAACATAGTTCTGGCACCCTTCCATCTCCAGAAAGCTGAGTTACAAAAGTTGCTGTCCTTCTCAGAAAGCCTGAGAAGGAAAGGGATTTGGTGGAGCTGTCAGGAATGGGGACAGTAAAGTGATGCGCACAGATTGTTATTCAGGCACATGAACAAGTGGCCTGAAGTAAAAAAAAAAAAAAAAAAAAAAAAAAAAACAAAGAAAAAACCAACAACAACAACAACAAAACAAACAAAAAAAAAACACACCCCCCCCAAAAAAAAAAAAAAAAACAGATAAATAAAACCTTTTCTGCTGCATGATTGAGACTTTGGTCCTAATCACTGAGTAGCTGCAAAGTGCATGCCAAGGTTTCAGGCAACAGAATTGCTTGGATCATTTCCTACCCACTTTGCAGAACGGCAATTAGCAGCACAGTGGCATTAACAAGAGAGCTTTACACAAGCTTTCAAAGTAAAAAACTTGAAGAATCCCTAAAAGACCAACTACTTGTAAAATGTGAGAGGGAGGCTCTAGGCCTGGGTTTTCGGAGGTGGGTGCAAGGCTTTGCCTGCAGGCAGAAGTGACTGCCAGAGCTATTCACCACCTTCTGCAATCGCCGCACCGCCCCGGCTCCCCCAGGAGGGGAAACCTCCCGTGTTCTGCACTCGACCTTTGTGTTGCCTTGCTTGCACGGGGATGGATGCTGCACGTCTCCAGGTGCCCTCTCATCCACATTTGCTGTAAACACCCAGAACACCTGTTTACTCTGACTCACCCACTCCTCACGCAGACTCTCCCTTTTTTTGACAGCAGACCTCACTCAGGTAGTATGTGCTGCTAATACCCTTTCAGGACCGTGTAATAACATGCCTTCTATCCAATTCCTAACATCCTTCAATCAGCTCAGCCAGTGGGCTAACTGCTTTATGCTCCCGTGATTTATATAAGTGCAATTAATTTACTGCATCACTCCAGTGTTATGCTGGTGAAAATGCCCCGAGAGGGAGTACCTCACTGGTGAATCAGACCCTTTGCTTTTAACAAACATACAAAAGAACAGATCCTGAGCCAGTGAAAATCTGCATGGCTCCATTCATTTCAACACACAAACTTTAACCAGCTCAAGGTCTGAATCACAGCTCATGTAACAGACTATTTAGATACAGACTAATGCCTCACATCCTGAAATGCAATGCTTTCCCAGAGTTGGCAGGGGACAGGGACTTCTCAGATAGAACAGAGCTGAGAGGGGAGCAGGACACAAATGCGATCTTTTACAGAAGGATTTCTTAATCTCTGTGGAGTTGAGGAAAGCAAAGGCTTGTACCTCTGCAAGCACTGCTCTTCCGTGTGGGAAGAGCTACGTCTGCTCCTCCATTCCAGCTGCAAAGCAGGTACCTGGGAAGTCCCTTTCCTTGCCACTTTGCTCCTGTAGCCTGGGTGTGTTCCCTGAAGTTTGGAAATCCATGTGACACCTTTGCTGACAGGCACCAGAGTCAGATGCTGAGCAGCTGAATCTTTTCAATCAGTTCTTGAAAATGGCTAACTTTCTCTGCACTTGTTTTGGCATCCCCGAGATTAAGAAGTCACGCCGCTTGACAAAGCACTTTACACTTACGTGTTCTAACACAACCAGAGGGAGTCTTTTTTTCCCCCCTTCATGACTATTCCAACACCTGCTGCAGAAGAAGCGCTGGCGTGGTCTCTGTAAAACAGCCCTCCTGCCTCCTCCTGAGAGGACAGAGCCCTAGCAGCACACCGGCACAGCATACCTGTATGTGCCCAGGCAGGTGTAGTTAACACACAAGGAGGAGGGGGAAGGGGTGCAGAGGGCAGACCAAGAGTCAATCATGGTGTAATTTGTGTTAGAAATTCGCCAGCGTTCAGCTACCCATGTTTTCCAAATGCAAATATTTTAAAATTAAAAAAAAAAAAAAAAGAACAACCCCTATCTGTAACTGTCTCCTCTAAACCAATCTAGATAACCAGGAAATTCTGTGGCACATTTAAGACACTTTCATCCTAAATTAAATACATAATACAGATTACACCTTCATAGGAAGTCAAGAGGTCCTAAATGTACTAATGGAGAGGGACGTTTAAGAGACATGTAAATTACTCAGTCTATAATCTGGGGAGGGTTGCTTATCTGTGCATCTTTTAACTGCTTTGGGTAATTAGGAAAATTTCCTTGGCAGTGCTCTAAGAGGATAGGCAAAAGAGTGACATAATTACTCCCAAGGAGGGAAAGGTCAAGATTTTTGCATTCTACAGACTTTTAAAATAATAATAATAATAAAAAAAAAAAAAAAGCTCTTCATATGAACAGTCTGAAGCAGTATACATATTATATAAAACCTATCACCCTGCTCTGAAACGTAATCTTTTTCAGGGCTTCTCCTCCTTGAGCTCACTTGCAGTATCTTGCTGGCCCTTCTGCCTGGAAGGGCACAGGCTAGAGAGGCAGGCTGCTCGTCTCCAGCCTTTCCTAAGTGTAATTATTCAAACGCAGTTCCCAAGCGGAGCAGGCACACAGTCAGTTCAAAGGCTTCCATTAGCTCTGCCGACTAGCTTGTTATCTTGTAATGTCTCCCCTTCTGCCCTTACTGAACAGTTTGTTCCATTGTAATTCTTATACATCTGGAAACCAGATTCGTTTTAAAAAAGAAAAGAGAGAGTAGAAGTTTCAGTGCCTGTTACTTAGCCAGATCTCTTGTCAGCTGAATCAGTAAACTGACTTTTTTACAAAGCACTCTGACCAACACATTTTTCTAGACTGAAATTCTACAGAGCACATCACGCACCCACTTCGCAGCAAGGACAACGCACTCTGACCACAGCTCCTCCGTTCACAGCTATCTCCAGCGGAAGGAGCTGAAACCTGAACCAAACCCTCCGAGCAGCGATTGGATCCCTCCCACCAGCAGCCAGAGAGCCCTCCCAGAAAAACAGCCTGTTTGGGAAAGTGCTTGAGAACATCCCGAAGTGATTGGAGGAGAGGAAAACCCTTCCCCCCTGCACCTGACTAGTGGGTATTTACAGCACTTTTCAAGGCGCCTCTGCACTGCCACTACACACAGCCGGGGTGGATGGACTGCGCGGGGCAGGCAGTGCGATAGGTACCGATGCGCCCGCAGTGATAGTGTGTTTGTGTGTGCTGCACAGCCGCCGGGACCGCTACGCCGACCCACGAAGAGAGCCTGGGAGAAGGAGAAGCCTTGCGTCCAAAATGCCGCGCTCCTTCCTGGTCAAGAAACATTTCAATTCATCCAAGAAGCCCAATTACAGCGAGCTGGACACTCATACAGGTAACAAAACGAAATCTAATGCCGCCGCTTTGCTTCTGAGGTTGCGATCATTGCCTGGCAGTGATGAGGAGGGATGGGATTGCTTTTCAGGCTTGAGGGAATGAGTTACTTCATTCCTCGCTCTTTTTTTATTTTGCTTATAAGGAAGGAGTTTTAAGAAATATGTTAATGCTGCCCACAATGAATCATAAATTTTGCTCATCCACTTGAACTCAAGTTACTTAGAGTGGATTTGGAGTTTTCCTGTACTGTATCTCCTGGTGATAGAATCAAAACTTTCATACAAATCCTTCAGGAAGCTTCACTGCTTCATTGTATCAGGCTGCATAGATTCAGAAATAGCATGCTGCCTTGAAAAGACGCTCCAACTGTAATTTGTCTGTTTAAGGGCACCGTCTCTACCCATCAGGATATGTGTATGAAATAGTATTTCCTTAATCTTCCTTATACTAGATGACCATACTGCATGTTTAATTTATACACCTTTTAATCCCCAAAATGTTCATTTTGCTGCCTTTTGAAATACTTTTTGGTTCTCTTACCTTAAAATTTTCTTCTTTCTCCAGTGATTATATCCCCATACCTGTATGAAAGCTATCCAGTCCCTATCATACCACAGCCAGAGATCCTGAGCTCAGTAGCTTACAATCCCATTACTGTGTGGACTACAACCGGGCTGCTACCATCTCCATTGCCCAACGACCTCTCTCCTCTTTCTGGATACCCCTCATCTTTGGGAAGAGTCAGCCCACCTCCACCTTCTGACACCTCCTCCAAAGATCACAGTGGTTCAGAAAGTCCCATTAGCGATGAAGAAGAGAGAATCCAGTCCAAGCTTTCAGACCCCCATGCAATCGAAGCTGAAAAGTTTCAGTGCAGTTTATGCAACAAGACCTATTCAACTTTCTCTGGCTTGGCCAAACATAAGCAGCTGCACTGTGATGCCCAGTCTAGGAAATCGTTCAGCTGCAAGTACTGTGACAAGGAATACGTCAGCCTGGGAGCCCTTAAGATGCACATCAGGACCCACACACTACCTTGTGTCTGCAAGATCTGCGGCAAAGCTTTCTCTAGACCCTGGCTACTTCAAGGGCACATTAGAACTCACACTGGTAAGAACAACCATTACAGTTGCTCACCCTTGTTGCTATAACATCAGGATGCCTTTTTGCTGTTTTTCTCCACAGGTGAAAAAAGCAGCAGTGGTGCTTTACTAACCTTGAAAAGCATCCTCAGAATTTCAAATGTGCCATTAAAAGGCTTAATTC
>JANRGW010012132.1:0-25517 GCA_024733675.1 Psilopsiagon aymara
CCGAAAGTCAAAACCACAGCACTGTACCAGCTACCAAGAAGGAGAAAAATGACTGCTACTGCTGAACCCAGGACACTACTGCAAATTATCTTGATATGTGTATATCTACTAGACATATTTTCTTATAAAAATCGCATGCATTTTTCTTCAGAAGGATAATGATACTTGTAAATACGAGATTAGTTAAGTTCCCTCAGTTTGTCTTGAACTTTGCTTAGGAGGGAGGAGATGCACTTGATCCGCAAGTCTGCTCCTTCTCCTGTTCCTCCCTGTCTGATTACTGACCTCTCTGGTTTACTTTAAGGGGTAGCCCCTCATTATTATAGTTTTATCTTGAAACTAACAGGAGCAAGAAGCAAACAGATGCAGCACCTATGATACCTATAAATGATGGGCCTTTTACTTTATACTAGGAATCAGATGACTTCAGAGTATCCATGCCCTGCAGCAACACCTATGACATTTAATTGCTTCCAGCACAGGCAACAGGTTGTGAGAAACATTCACCTTATCCTTGCTCTTTCAGAGCTACCATATCATCAGCCTAAAGGCAGTAAAATAGCTGAGAAAACACACAGGTCCTACCTGTGTCTTTTCTCATATTGCACCTAGTCAACCTGAAGCTGCAGTCGCAGCTTAACATGAGATAAAGTTTAGAAAGCCAATTCTCATACACAAACCAGTAGAGCTTCAAAAAGCTGACAATACTCTCACTTCATTTGAGCTCAGTGCTGAACCAGGGCTTTTTCAAACCACCTGTGACTCATCTCTGCAATCACCAGGCTCCAAAGTGCTCATTTCTGTTTATACCACTCTTACCAGGGCACCATGCTCGTGTGAGACAGCTGTGGGGTACTGTCAAAGTGCTGACACCCCTTTTTATGCTGTGCAACCGCATGTCTCCGAACAAGTTAGTCACTAAATTTCAGAGCCCTCTTCGTGGCATAAACAGACTAATGAGAATTCCACCAGAAAAAGTTCCAGAATGCTAAAAAAAAAAAAAAAAAAAAAAAATATAATGACAAATGCTTCCCGAAACTGCCCTTAAAATTGTGTCCTGCATTAACTTAGCAGCATGATCAGTTACTTGCTTTGTGTATTATGGATGTACTTGTGTATTGGCACACAGTCCAAATTTCAGAGGAAAAAGTGACATGAGTTAGTATCCTAATGTTCAATCTGTCATTCATGCAGCTGAATTCTGTACACTAAAACCACCTTTATCCATTAAGGGAAGTAGTAGCAAATAGGCTGATTAGCATAAATGTACATCTGTGTTGTCTCTTAAGAGCTATTATCATGCTTTCCAAATGTAGTTGCTTCACTTGTTAAATTTATGAATTCCTCTGTTTTTTTCTATATAAATCTTGGCGCCTCTATCACACATACTAATATTCCCAGTAGGTAAAAAAGCCCTGAGCTAATATAAAATGAACTTTTTTAAAAAGCTATGAATCTTGGGAAAAAGAATACATCAACTGATAAATGCAATTAGTGCTGATAACAGTCTCAAATAAACTTCAGATTAGGAAATTTACAGAATTTAATCCAGTAAGACTTTGTTATGCCTTGATGCATACTACATAAAGCAAATAGTAAATTACTGTCTTCAGTCTTTCAGTTCTAAAATAAAATAGTGCTCCACTTCTGGTGCAGAATGACCAAAAAAGTACCATATTGATGTTCCTAAGTGTATTCCCCTTCCAAAAAAACCTCCTAATAAATAACCAGACCATTATCACTGAAATTCAAATGTGCCAATCAGCTGAATTCAAGAGGCCCTTTTCCATGAAAAGTCAAAGAAGCCCTAGCACAAGTCATTTCATTGATTTAAATAGAACCACTTGAATAAGTGAGAATGTCCCAACTGGGCCAAAGCTTTCTCAGCACTCCATTGTAAATTATAAAAAGATACCCAGTACTGTATCTGTGCCATTAGGCATAGTTCAGCTGTTGAAAATTGTACTGTTGGTAACTCTTTTATCATCCAGTGAGAATGTATCTAAGATAATGAAATCGTACATTACCCTTTGAGATTTACAAATCTGACACCACATGCAGCGTCTGCTCTCCCTTCTTTAATATATAGGGAGACATCTCTTTGTATGCTGAAAATCTTTTCTCTCAGCTCTCCATAATTTTAGAGGTCATTTAATGAACACAGTCATGATTTGATAGAATCCTTCTCCCGTTGTCACTAATCTAATAAGTATCTAACATTTTAGGTAGTACTGTGCTATCTGCATTACTGCTCAATGAGGCTGCCACTTATCCTGAAGACAAAAACTAGACTGGCAGGGAAGCAGCAGTTTGGCATAACTTCACATACTTGCCTGCTGGAGAATTTCAAATCACTCTTCATATCTTCAGTGAGCTCATTCATACAGGGGAAACAACTTGGGTTTGGCAACTGATTTTTGGGAGTACTTATTTCTCTCACTGACGTGTGCCTTGTAAATTATACAAAGTATCTAGCAAGCAGTAAATGGGTAAATGGAAGAGGTTAATAGCGTTTGAATGAAGGTACTGATGAAGATTTCTCCTTGTATATCATAATTGTTCTCCTCCTTTTGTCTTCAAAAGGCATAATTTTTAGAAAATAATGGTGAAGATATTTTTCAACTCCCTCTGCTTGATCAACAAACTCAAATTCGAATTTTATGTATTCACCCTTAAGGCTCTACATAGTTCTGTCCTGCAGTAGTAACTTGTTTCTTATCTGTCTTCTCTCCTTGTTCCTTCAGACTCATCAAACTGCAAGGGTTTTTCCTGATCTTTTCCCATTTTCCATGATCAGCACTGTATCATTTTTCAGTTTGCAGAACAGTGTTTGCAGTGGTATTCTGACCCTAGTCCAATAATTTGTCTGGTTATTCACATGATATACACATGAGGCTCCATTATTGCATATGTTTTGCCTAGCAGACTGACGATACCTATTGTTTATACTGCTTACAGAAAAATTCGTCAAGGTTTGATCCTATTTGCAGAGCAAAGAAGCATTTTTTCTAATGACAGGCAGATGAAAGGTACAGGTTAGCAACCATGTCCAGGCTGCAGCTCTGAAATACATTTGTACAGTTTACAGCACAAGACTGGAGGGTTTCAGTGAGTGGTTTGAATCGCAGATCATGACTCCAGGATTTTATGAGAATTTCTGAGGAAAAGGCCACAGATTTTTTTTTTTTTTTTTTTTTTTTTTCTGGAAGACTTTAACAATCTCATAAATGTGAGGTTCAATCCTAGAAGACAGTGGACTTTGTCTAGACTTGCAGCCTCCATCCACTTTAAACAGCTCACTGAGCCCTGAGCAAAGACCCAGAACTCTGCAGGTCATGTTACTACTGCTACAGAGAGTAGCGGCTGAACCTCCTTCCCTGAAAACCTCAAAGAAAGACATTTGTCTTGAAATTTCAGATTTTCAGGGTTTTCAAGAGGCTTTACTGGGTGAATGGGGACAATGAGTTCTGTCCTTCAACCTGTTTTATAGACACAGGTTTCTTTTCAGTAGGTTACAAATTAAATTCCTCAACACACACAGACTATTCAGTAATTCACCACAGCTTTTTAATCATAACTCACAGTATGTGAAGTAGTTCTCCACAGGAATGAAGGATTTTCAGATAAAGAAAAAAAAGTACAAATGCAATTTATTCTATCTTTGAGCAAAGGCTGGACATGGCGGCCTCTTGAAGGCCTTTTTATAATATGTTTAAAAGATTTACTCATTTTTCATCAGGTGTATTCTGCAAATATGGGAATACAAAGATTGCAGTTTTCTAATAGAAAAAATATTCATTAGGCAGCTTCCTTTCAAACTGGAAGATGTTACCCAATTAGCACACTCATCAGGATATCTAACCACAGGTTTGAAGCTTGTAATAAAGGTAATCTGTAAGACAAACCCTCATGCAATCACCACTCACTGTAGATGACTTCTGCTGTGAGCCACATCTACATCTTTTGATACAAAACTTCCCCAGGAAACAAAATAACAGGTATGCCTACTTACATGCTGATTCTCTACATCAATTCACTGAAACCTCTGGAAGAAATGCAGCACAACAAAATTGCTTACAACAAACAGCTTGTTAAAGAAGTCCATATAACTTCCCTCATTTCTCACCTAGTTCTCCACATGCTCTCCTTCTGTATGTCAGTAAAGCCCTAGACAGGGAAGGATGCCAGGGAAAGTTTAACAAAATCCTGGATGTTGATCATATCAATTTCTAAATTGCCTGTTCCTGAGGCTTCAATGCAGGCAGCAGCAGGCTCAAACTCAAAATCCACCCACAGATATCATTATCAGTGCACAAATTGAAAGGGAACATGGAAATGGCCTGGTTTAGATAGACAGCAGAATGAGTAAGCGAAGACAGGAAATGAAGCACACTTTCAAGAAATGCCCACTGGTGGATGCTGCCTTCTCTGTTGTTGGTGTCTAAGTTATTTATTCCCTACCTCATTCAGAACATGTAATATAAATCTGAATATTGAAATCAGTACTACAATTAGAAAGAGTGATGGGAAAGCATTCTATTATCCAGACTAGACTGCTGCAGTTTAGTCGAATGAAGATGTTCCTGATGGCTTAGTATTGAGAGGAGGCTTTCTGGTTTACTTAAAGAAGAGAATGAGTCCTCAATATTTACTGCTGACTTTGTACTTTATTTACACTGATATGCACAAAATAATGCATTAAAATCTTATACCTGCAGTGCTGAAGATCATTTGTGTGGGATAGTTAAAAAATAAACCCAAATAGCTTTTGCTGTTATTAATCTTAAAATACAAATTGGCTAAAACATTCTGTGTTTGCCTTAAGATAATGCTGTATAAAGAATATTCAAAATGACATAGGCACTCTTTCCTGGGGACCTCCTGATGGCTCCTGACGGCTCCTGACGTTTCAACCTAGCAACGTACTGGGCTGGTTTGTTTGTGCAATTAGTCAGGTTACTTAGCAATACAAAAAGTGCTTTTTACACTAAACTGTAGGGAATAAAGTATGCAGAATTCATGAGACACAAAACACATAAAAATTCATTTCCTTTGCAGAAGCACTGCAACATTGTATAGCAAAAACTATTACTTTTTGCATTGTGTTTGCAATAAAGAACTCAAGCAACCATGCCCTTCAGGGCTGGGCTCCTCACCACTTCACTTGAACTCAGCCTCAGCATTCAGCCATGGCATTTGAAGTTAATTACTCTGGGCATTGGGGCTCTGAACAGAATAATGACCCTATTTGCAGCTCCGTGTACTATGTACCACGCTACAGTGAATTCTTTCACTACCTACACATCGCACACTCAGTAACTCTGAATGGAGTAATAATTCTAGCACTCTGGAGGAAAGCTCAACTGTCATCTCATTTTAGCAGGGACACTTGTCTTCCAAGGTAACCATTTAATGGAGGTTGACATCAGTCCACATTCAGTCATTGTCACCCCCCCAGTTCAAGTGTCAGGAAAATCTAAGGGTTAAAGCTTTCAGAAACAATCATGCAAGAGGGCATGCTTGAAACAATTTCTTAGCCTGGATCTTAGGATCCTAAGGCTTTTCTACCAGCTTTTGTGATGAGAATATCAGAATTATGTAGATTCAAAAATCTGTAGTTGTAAATGACTTCTCGTCTTGAGAACCAAACACTGTCTGCAGGAGACCTGGTTTACATAATTTGGCAAATGGCTGACTCACTTGGGAGATGAATATTTTTCATAGGAACTGCATAGCTGGGACAAAAAAAAAAAAAAAAAAAAAAACAAAAGAACAATTTCACAAAAAAGCCCATTAGACGTGATTGCTTCACAGATACCTGACTACTCTCAGCTATTGTTGGGGTGAAAGTTTCAGCAGCTTTGAAAAATATGCGAGAAAATACACTGACTGTCTACAGTTGAAGAGAAAATACCCTACATGTACTGAGGCAGCTGGCTTTATCTGATATGATAAAAAATTATGGCAGATGGTGTGATACATGTCTGGTCAACAGTAATATTAATCTGGAAGATTAATAAATGAGGAAAGATCAGTGCCTGGTAAAAATCAGTTGCAAATCTGACTCAAAGAACAAAGGCATTTAGGATTTTTAGCACAATTTGTACCATATTATTTTTAAACATCATGATACACCTTCAATTTGAAAAGAAGCCCTTATACTCAGCATTTTGAGCAGTAGTTGTAGGAAACTGAATAATCACTCTGAGGCATTGAATGGCATCTGGGTGGTTATTTCTTGGGATAATCTTTCATTTTATACCCGTTTAAGACAATAATTTTGCAGATTCTTTTTCTTCATTCCAATCCAGCTTATCTTCTTCTTTTTTTTTATTTGCTGATGTCAGTTCATTTATTGATTTATTCATTCATTCATTGAAGTCAAACCCAGAAATAGGTAATTTTGCAGCTTCTAATTTTAATTCATCAGATACAAACTTTGCATGATCATGTAGAGAGAATGGAGCACAGAAAGGGACTACGGATTTCTTTTGAATATTGCCTTAATTCTACATAGAATAGAAAAATAAGTTATAGCTTCATTTTTTAACTGGCAAGGTCTGGACTAGTCATCTAGGTCATTTTTAGGCACTGCTACCATTTACTGATATTTGTCTGCCAGTATTCATACACAGACCTTTATGGTTCTATAATGGAACGATATCCAGCTCTAAGAGAAGCAATAGGATTTGACTGGGTCTAGACAAAAATGCACAACCTCTTGCTTACTTCTGTATGTGTTGGAATGGGTTGAATTCAGAGATTAGCTAGATGAATCTAAAAGGAGGAACATTAGATGTTCTACTCTTTGGAAATTGTTCCTGCATTTGCGCTACACATATCAAGTAACTGTCTATGACTTCCAGCATAACATGGATGTTCTTGATATGACAGTCCTCAATAGATGAAGAGAAGTAGATTGGCTTGTTGCAATTAAAGAGCACCTATTTTCTGGTTGTTAATTTAGTGATATTGCCATTTATTTTGATTGCAATTTTCCAGGGCCCATGAAGATGCAATATTTTTTTGTTATGAGAGGAAGCATGTTCTTATGGCCTAAAATTTTGCCTGAAACTGTAAAAATCCTAGAAACTGCCTTCCAGTTCTCCTGAAGTACAAGCAGAGACAGAATCCTTCTCTTTCTTTTCTTCGTTGATTACTTCTTTCCTTCTCAAGCTCCAAGCCATTTCCATTTCTCTGTGCAAAATCTGAAGCTTCAAAACAGGCAAACATGAAGGTGACACTTAGATGATGTTTGGAAGTGTTTTGCTTGAATTGACAGTTTAATGTGCAGAACTTTCATGCGACCCAGACAGAAAAGGAAACACCAAGTCTTTCCTGACATGCTATGTGAAGTCACTAGAAGGTTTATAAGAGGATAATTTGCCTATTGAGATACATGTGCTTCCAGAAAATATTGCTCAGTTGCTGCAGTATTAAAAGAACTAAAGTTTTAGTCCCACTGTTGTTTCTATCTTTTGTCCAAAGTGTAAACCATCTGTAATTTCTTTTCTACTTAAGAAACTGCTGCAATAATCTACATCAGGGAATTTCAAAATAATCTCTGTAAATTTATATTTTGCTTAGTCACGAATTGTTGTAGTCCATGCTGATCTCAACAAATACACTTTTGAAATAAACTGTGCTCAACACAGTATCTCTTTAAGTTGTATTCTTTTTTATCATTAGTAGTTGTTACAGTCAGTGGCTTGGTTGTATTTTAATGTTTCTTTTTTCACCGGGACAGCTAGTATATTAAAGCCAGAAATAAAGACTACAGGGGTGCAATTTACAGCACATGATACTCCTAGAAGAATTTTAAGATTAATATTGATTGTGAATACATTCATGAAAGTTTTTATCTTTACACATTTCCAAAACTGACAGGCAGTTGTCTGAGTAATCATCAATAATACTGAAATAGTTATATCGCCTGACTAATTCCAGCTTTCCATATTTCTTTTGAAAATTGATCTTTATTTTTAGTGTATTTCTAGCTGTCCTAGTTTACTTTTAAGAAATCAAGTTTTTTTTTCTTATTAAATAAAATCTGATCAAATAAATGTCATAGTCTGCCAAGCATAAACCATACTACTCATTAATTAATACTACTATTTTAGCCATTCCAAAGGTTTTTAATGTGCCAATTAAGATATGAAATCACTTGGTGGATTTAGAATATGTTTAAGATATTCAAATTAATGAATTTGCTGTGTCACTTACTAGCAAAATTTTCAGGGAAATATCATCTCATGGGATCTAATTACCAAGAAAATCATTCTAAGTACATTGAGATGAAGTATTTGAAAACTGATCAATAACTTCCAGAACTAAATTCAGGTTATGTCACACTTTGTGTGACAAGCTCACTGAATTTTGAACTCTGCAGAGTTTTGAAACAACATTGAAAGGTTAACTTTAAAGAAAATACACTTGCAAGTCTTACAGATTATAGGAGAAAATCAAATGCTATCTTTCCATAATCTCACAGAGCAGCCACTGAATCCAAATGAAAGCCAAATTTACTAGTTTCAGAAACAGATGATTTGTGAGTGTGCTCTGCAGCAGTGCAGCAGTTGCTGATGGACAGATCCTATGCAGCTTTGTTTCTCTGAAACAGCAGTAATTGAGCTTCAGGAAACCAAAATCTAAGTAATATCTTGAAATCTCCTCATTTCCTCCAAAATAAAACTGTATTCTTAAGAAATGTACAGAAACTATGAACTCCCATAAAAGTGTCCTTGCTAGGGCTCTGAACTGAGGATGTGGAAATTACCTCAAAGCATCATAGTGACATGAAGTCTCCCACTCTCTACATGCTATAAGCTATTTATCCATTTGAACTACTTTCTCCCTTCTGTTCTCATTAACTTTGCTGGTGAAAGGCATAGTAGGAGCATTTTTATGAGGACTTTCCATTTTAATAAACAATCCCACCAAACAACTGTCATCAGGTAAACAAGAAGTTTGTTAATAGGGACAGACGGCCTCTTGGTCTCTCTTTCTAATAGGTACTAAAACGTGTGTTAAGCCTCATGACTCTGCTATCCAGCTCAGGGAGAATCCTGGACACAAGAAACTAATTCCTATGAGAGTGGTAGAGACTCATTCTCTGATCAGATCAGCAGAATTTGTTCACATAGTTTCAATATTTTAATACCCACACAAAATATAAATATGGTAGCATTAAAAGTTGTATAATGATAAGTCTTTATTGAAGTATGCAAAATCTACCACAGATTCATGGAATGTGCTATTTCTGCCAGGAATGAAAATGATGTGTTGATTTCATTTGAACTATTCTTACTTGTGCCAGCTGCAGGTCAGGTTCAGGATACATAGAAGTGACATTATTAAGAATAGTCTTTACATATGACATATTTTTATTATTGTTTATCACTGATGTATGCAACCTTTCTTTTCCTACTGCCATGGTATTTAGAAAGATGAAAAATTTAAAGAAGTAGACATTTTACTGCTGTGTTAGTCTTTTTTCTCTTTGCTCTTAAGAATATTAAGCAATGGTTTTTGCTACTATTTTTCAACTCTATTATCTCTAGAGCATCAAGTCCTATTCGTAGAAATGATAATCAAAGAGAGACTGAAATGAAGTCGTTGGATGTCAATAGCTTGGTCTGTTTTTATAAAAAATATCAGTGTACATCAGAACAAAAGGGGGGGGGGGGTGAGAAAAAAGGTGCTGTTGACAGGTGACCAGAGAAAATAACTTCTTGTAGTAAGGTTTTAAGCCCTGAGGATTTATTTGTACCTGCTGGGCTAGTGATGGCCAAAGAGAAGAAATAATGATCTGACAGACAAATACACAACAATAAATAAGCCTATGCTATTGCTCCTGGCAACTGTTCATTATTTAAAACAGTGCTACTTTGAAGAGAAGCAAAATGCTTGAGACCTGCTCTTTGCATAAAGGTGATAGAAGGCTGCATTTAAAGACTGAGCAGCTTGAGAGATCTTTGAAAGTAAAAGGCAGTCTTCCAGAAACATCTCTTGTGATAGGTATTTGGAAAAGGGATACGATTTGTTTAAAAAGCGGAAATGTTCAAAAAACTGCAAGCCCCCATCTACAGCTGCTCACAAAGGGGTTTAGGTGTCCATGTTATTTTGGTGCAGTTTGCTGAACCTAACCATTCAATTTAAATATTGGTATGATTTACATAATCAGTGGTCCAAGTTTATTCAAAGGACATAAACATGCTAGTAAAAGTTGCACTTTGCTAGAATGGAGGGGAAAATGGCATACATGCCAGCTTTTTGTCATATCCACCATGAGATGAATCAGAAGAGATAGAGACAACCTTTATTCTGAGGGATTGTGTGTGACCTTCAAAAAGGATGTTTAAATATTCCACAGGCCCGTTTACTCAGGAAGTAAATAGTTTTTATAGCATCACTGAGTTGCTATTTCCTAATTTCCACCATGAAAAGATGCATAGGGAGCCATTAGATTTGTTCAAACTTTTTATACTGGCTACCCTGTGCTTATGTTACTTCAACATGCTTGTTTGAAGAACAACTGCCCAACTACAAGAAGGGAGCTTTATGCCAGGAGATATGAGGCAACAGCATTTGTTACCTTCTTTCTTTCCTTATTCCTTTTAACTTTTGAATGACCACAATGTAACACAACAGTTTATCAGGTTGACACCTCTAACTGCATTACTGCCCGATATGATGCTGCACAGTCTATCAGGTACTTGAAAGTCAAGTTCTAGTTCACCATTTTGACAGCAGCCACAGTTCCAGCACAGGTTGCTTTTATTCTCTTTGTTTGCTTTGCTTGGTTGATATCACACTAACACCTATTTGAGTTCTAAATAACACAAGCAGAACCAAAGTCACAAGCTTGTGATGACACTACCTGTATCCCACTGTTCCCTGTCACTGCTACATGACTACACTGGTGTCTGAATGTTTTACCTAGACCCTTCATTTTAAAGAATAACAGGAAAACTGCAATCTTAAGTTTTTTCCCAGTTCCACATCATTGTTAATAATACATGCAAATTTCACTGTCATCTGTAGGCAAGTGCATCTGCACAGTTTAGATTAACAAAAACAGCAGGTCTGCAACTCCCACAAGAGCACTTCCTTTCAATTTCTTTGTTCAGCATAAGTCATCAGCAGTGCACATCCACCCCAGACTTATCAGTGGGATGCTCTGCAACATTACAGTGGTCTTGTTAAAGACAAACACCACCACTTTTCCCATAAAAAGAGTGTCTGTTTAAAAATCTCCTCCTCCCAGTGACACTGAATTCAAAGACACAAAAACTTACATAGCTGAAGAGATGGCAATCCTCTCTTCTGATGTCTGTAGGTTTCAGTTTTAAGTGGAAAAAAGCAAGTCTGTGTAGTTTAAAGTACCCAGGACTTCTCTCAACTGCAAAGAGAGAAGCTCATGTTGCTGAAGAGACAATATACAAATAAAAACCAATATTCAGGATATAAAATGCCAGCAGCACCTCAAAAGGTTCAATTGTTACATTATTTTTATTATTTGCAGTAACAAAAATCAATGATGCCTAGAATTTTCAACTGTCACTCATATCTGGTCCGAGTTTTGTGTGAATGTTAGTGAAAGTGCCACTTTAAACGCACAGTCAAAAGGTTTCTTTGCAGTGAATAAAAAATCAAGTAATATTTTTCCCATTAAAAACAAATATTTAAATAATTTTGACCTTCTCTTCAATTACGTAAAACGGTGTCTACTTTCATCCTCAGACAAGTTCCATACTTAGAAGATCAGCTTTGCACAAGGTCTGCAGGCAATTTTGAACAAGTGTTTGAAGACGCCTGAAAATGGGTCTAGCATTACTTGCCTCTGGGGTGGTTATAACAGTTATGCTCTCATCTAGTGTTTATGCTAAAGAATTGGCCCTATTATCATATAGGTATGACTTCTGGCTAGCTGCAGCTGAATTAAAAGAACAAAGGGGGATGGATTATATAAATTTTGTGAGGTATTTTAGTGGGCCAAATCCAGGGATGGGGACTGAAATAATGGCATAGATCAGTGGTGTGAATAAGAGGATAACAGGTTACTTCTTTATAAATTTAATTGGCTCACTCTGGGAAAAGAAGTTAAAATAATGTTTGCAATGGAAGCATTTTTGTTGAAATCTCTTCCCATCCATCAGTCTGTTCTTTAGTAATATGGGGAGTTTGTTTTTATGAGCTCTGAATTCAATTTTGTTGTAAAATGTAGAAGCAGAAATTACTTATGGTATGTTTTCATTTGGTTTGATATGTGGGGGACTTTTTAAAGAAATGAACCCTTCAGCTTTTCTTAGCCTAGTGATTGCATAACTTAACTGAGTTAAGTCAGTTCTGAGGATCTGGGGCACTGTTGTGCAGTTGCATGGTCTCATCACCCACAACCTCATCCTTTCCCACAGCTGTTCACTGCCTTTCCCACTTCCTTTTGCTGTTCTGGTCTAGTAGGGCCTAAAAACATAAGTGCATAAGTGAACATGCTCACACTCTTCCCACACTCATCCCACAAAGCACAAGCATCTCCACTATGATGGCCATCGCAGAGCAAGAATTATTCCTTTCTCTCTCTTCCTTCCTTCCTTCCTTCCTTCCTTCCTTCCTTCCTTCCTTCCTTCCTTCCTTCTTTCCTTCCTTCCTTCCTTCCTTCCTTCCTTCCTTCCTTCCTTCCTTCCTTCTTTCCTTCCTTCCTTCCTTCCTTCCACCATTTAGTTATTAAACCATCAGGAATACATCAAACCATAAGTATAGCAGGGGTAGCTGAAAACAATTTATTAAGTGCAGTCAGCAAACTTCAGGGTTCTACAAGGAATAAAAGCAGAAACAAACCCATAAAACAAAAGTAGCTTGAATGACTTTTGGGACCAGGTGTGGATCTACTGCAATTTCATTTACTTTTGTGGTGTTACGCCAGAGTGAATATGTTCTAGAGAAAGATTAGTCTCTAGAAGAAAATGGCACTTTCTCGGGAGCCTCTATTTTGCATTCTGAAAAACTGGCTGTGCCTTGAGAGCATGGAACAGGACATGAAACAAAAGGAAAAAGGGCGTTACGAGTCAAGGTGGGTATAATTAGGCCTAAGTCAATGTGATAGAAATTAAGTAAGTGCCTCATTTTTAGAAGATAGGAAACTGTGCAAGACATAAACAAATTAGAAATTTATATTTATTTTTTTTAACAGTAATAGAGGCTCCTTGGAAAGTAAACAAACAGCAAGCACTAGGAAGGTTTATGTCACAGCACTAATTAAAATTCCAGCCAAGAAAAATACCTTGGATTTAACAAGAGCAATAAAAACATTTTTAAAAGAACATATGGACAAGTCTTCTGAAAAAAATGCTTACATTATTATAGGATAAAATATGTGATAAATGTGTGTGTGCAGAAGGAAAATATGTCCTAAATGAAAACTTAGAATTGAGGAATAAGGTTGCCAGGACAGTATTAACCAAAAGCATGAACTGAGGTTTTCTTTAAGCATTTGACCTCCTCCTAGTCACGGTCTTGGAAACACTTTCATGGCTCCAGTACAGACCATTATTGGGCCAGATTCTCCACCTTTTCTAACTGCATTTGGAGCTGTCAGCTTGTGACTCCTCCAGGGGACAGAGAAGGAAAAAAACATCACAAATCTCAGTAGAGATGAAACAGTAGAAGCCTTCAACATACATCTGTTAGCTAAACTAGAACAAGGGAGGTGCGGACAAATGTTCCCTTCTCCAGCTGTGCAAGAGTGGTGCTACTCTCCAGCAGGAGGACAGTAACTGCTAACTGGCAGGGTATGAAGCATGTTAACTTCTTCCACCATCTCAGCTGGTTGCAAGGATTAACTGGAAGAGGTGACGTTGCGTAAGTGACTAAGCAGTCACCTATTGAGATTCAACCTAGGCCACTGGAAAATAAAACAGCCAGGAGGCTGGCCAGGATGCTAAGATTGAAGTGGCTGAGGTAGATCTGGACTGGCAACATAAGGGTGAATTATTTATGTTGGGTCTTTGACACCTCATGGGATGGTTTGGGTTGGAAAGAACCTTAAGATCATCCAGTTCCAACCCTCCTACCATGGGCAGGGATGTCTCACACTAGACCATGCCACCCAAGTCTCCGTCCAGCCTGGTCTTGAGCACTGCTAGGGATGGAGCATTTACCACTTCTTCAGGCAACCACTTCCGGTGCCTCACCACCTTCACAATAAAGAATTTCTTCCTTATATCTAACCTGAACTTCCCCTTTTTAATTTAAACCCATTACCCCTTGTCCTACCACTACAGCCTGATGAAGAGTCCCTCCTAGCATCCTTATAGGCCCACTTCAGATGCTGGAAGACTGCTATGAGGTCTCCATGCAACCTTCTCTTCTTCGGGCTGAACAGCCCCAACTTTCTCAGCCTGTGTTCATATCGGAAGTGGTCCAGTCCCATTATTATCCTCCTCTGGACTTGCTCCAACAGCTCCATGTCCTTTTTATATTGACACTGGAATTGCACAGAGAATTCCAAGTAGGATCTCACAATAAGTAATGGGACCACTAACCTGGAATTAGAAGGTAAGAAAGCCAAACATCTGGGATCACTTTCTGGGGAAGGAGGCATTAACAAAGCGATCGAAAAAGGGGTACAAGTCCTCAGCTTCTGGGGTGATTCCTGTCAGGCAGGAAGGAAAGGTATCCCTTCAAGGAAGATGTTTTATATCACCTAGGCAAGTGGGCCACCATGGAGAAACGTATCCAGTACCTGAAGGACTTAGCAGAGCTAAAGGTGATTTATGATGACTTGAACCAGAAACTGTTACCCAAAATCCACATGAAGTCAGGTGCACATGACCTGTGGTGGTGGTGGTAAGTTTGTACAGGGCCAGGACTGTTGTCATTTAACTCTGGAAGTGAGGTAAAGTAGCCAAACACCACACAGCTTCTTAGTCACTCCTAAGAGATGGGGAGAGAATCAGGAAAAAAAAAAAACCCCGTAAAATTTGTGGGTTGAGATAAAGGCAGTTTAATAGGACAGAAAAGGAAGTGAAAATTATAATGATAAAATAATGAGAATATACAACTGATACACAATGCAAATGCTCAATACCTGCTAACAGATGCCTCGCCAGATCTCTAGAAGGGGCCCCTGACCAGCTTTCACCCTAGTTTGTATATTGAGAAAAATGCCACATGGTATGGAATATCTCTGCAATCAGTGGGGGTCAGCTGTCCTGGCTGTCTCAGCTCCCAGTTTCTTGTGAACCCCCAGCCTGCTTACTGGTGGGTTAGGGTGAGAAGGTGAAGAGTCTTTGACTCTTGCTAATAGTGTAAACACTGATTAGCAACAACTAAAATAACAATATGTTATAAACATTATTGTCATACTAAATGTAGCATTATACCATTTACTAGGAAGAAAATTAACTCTCTCCCATCCAAAACCAGGACACCCATTTAAACTCAAAGTCCCCACAATTTTTATAAGTCTAAATCTAAGCCAAGCCTTTACCACTGTAAAGAAAAAATGTGTCACAAAGAAATTAATTTATGTTTATAGTCATAAAATACGTTAAAAGACATGATTTTATTAATGAACAGCATTTGTTATTTGAGTTAATTAGATGAAGATTTTTAAAGCCTCCTATTATATATTAGATGAAATTTGGCTATAATTCTATGTTGTCTCATTGTGACTGTCCATATGAGCTGCCCAGTATTATCTTTGGTTGGATGACTATGCAACAAGTTCGTTATTTTTATTCACAAATACCAGTTTTAGCATTAATTTCCTCAACACTTATTATTTTTTGTGAACTTCTGCAAAATCATCTTTCTGAATGATCCCAAAAAAATGTGACCCAATTCAGATTTGTGTGTGTGTGTGTTGAGTTACTCTCCTGGTTCTAATAATTACATTAAAAACCACAGAAATTTTGGCTATCTGGATTCTAAATTATATAAACATCAGAAAAATTAAGAAAAAAAAAAAAGCTGGAAAATAATTTACTTTGCAGCAGGATTACCTCATTACATTTGGATTTTTTCTTTTTTTTGTCATTTTTTGATCAAAGAACTAATAACTAATGTTAACTCAGCATTTGTAAGATCAATACATGGTTTCCAAAATAAAATTCTATTTTAAAATGGAGTAAAAATTATCAAGTGTATGATATACCAATTAGAGAATTATTTTTCCTTGATATTTCAGTCATAAAACACTTAACAAAATGGTGATTAATAAATGTGAAAAAGTATGATAAATTAAGTAGGGATGATCAGGTAGAGTAAGTACATAGGGAATCAGTAGGAAATGCTTGGAGAAAATTTTTTTACATGTACTACCTGAATAATTTTTTGATTATTCAAGAGAGGAGTTGAAGACTGATGCTACTAGGCTTAGAAAAGAAAAAATATTTAATTAGGGAGTTGATTTATTGGAAGGAAAGAACAGAACTAACAGAGACTTGTACCACTGTCAGCCGAACTTGCTGAAGTTTTCTTTTGTATTCCTCAATCACAGAAGTCTGGCTGCACTGTTCCCCAGATCCAAAGAGTGTTTGCATTCAGTCTTGTGTTAAATTGCTTTCTCCCCAAGCTCTTCTAACTTGCTTAAGTCTGAGGTGTTTTAAGGTATAAAAATTAACCACATAGGTCTAGAAAACATGAAATCACTAGGAGACCTACATCCCTCGGGATGGTGCCTGGAGGCAGGATGCTCAGGGATGTCTGTTTATTTAGCCAAAACAACTGAATTGTCCCTATGGTCTTTCAGGTTGTCCACACTAAATTTGCAGGCTTCCTACATTTCATGTGTTATTTTACTGGTTGCAAAAATTCTGGCCTCTTTCTGTTGTCATCAGGATCATTACCCAGGCTTTATGATGAACTGAGATTTCTTTCTCATGCCTTTTCAGCAAATTTTTTGAAAGGTGCTGCATCAGAATATGTGTATTAAGCCCACATACAATGTGAATTGTTAATGATATATCCTAAAGTATATATGTGTATCTGCTGTTGATAAGAGGTGCTCAGTACAATGCATCACATTAGGGAGCACAATTGGCTCATATTGGTTAATGTAATGAATGTTACAGGGGCCACAGAGTATTGGAAGTTAAGTGGTTGAAGCCTATAAATAGAAGCTGATTAAGACCTCCTTTTTGAAAGATTTTTGTAGGAAAAAAAAGAAAGATTTCTTTTCCCAGGGAAATTTTATTTTCCAAAACATGAGATAAATACTTCATTCAGTTGAAAATCCTCAGTGTTTTTTAACAAAAAATAGGCCTTACTCATTTTTACTAAAAGTTAAAGCCACATCTTTGAAAACTGGAAGTATCATCCCCTTCCATTTATTTTTTCTAAACTGAAATAATTAGAAATTAGTGAATGCTCATAAACAGCCAGTCTTTTCTTTCCTCTCTCTCCTTTGTCTCTTTCACCTCTCTGTGTTCACCAAGATGGTGTCATCTAAATGTGAGATCATCTTTTTACTTTCTAACTTTAATTTTAACCGATACATTGACCACCAGATTTAGTTTGCAGTTCTTCAATCAAGGTAAACTAAACAAAACTGAATATGACAACCCAGAAGAAATGAGCAATACTTTTGTTCCTATTCCATATTTCAATACTAGCTTGCTCCTCATTCTTTTACTAGCATTTCAGCCACCAAACAAAATCCAAAATGTTTTTGTACCGACTCAGTTTCATAACTACATTATGAGTGTTTCCTGAGTTAGAAAAGTGGAGAGGTCCCCATTTCCACCCTGATTTGTGCTGCCGTTATCGTGTCTTTAACCTCAGTGAAGAAAGAGGAACACATGTTAAGGGACGTCTGATAACATATTTATAGGGTTTTTTAAGTTTACACCTCCAAGGGGCCCAACTTTAATCAAACAGTTACAAATATGATGAGACAATCCATGACATCCCACACTGTAGGACTTCCCAGCTCCCAGGTTCAGACACTGGAAAACACTGAAGTTTTCCAGGCTTCAGACTCCTGGCCATGAGGATGAGTCTGTAATACTGGTCTATGGCCACCACTTCCAGGACTTCTAGGCTCCTCACCTACATGTAGGCCAAGGTCAAAGTACCCTTTTTAGTCCTTTAAACATCATTACTTTAACTACACATTTTTTATAAATTCATAGGATAATTTAGGTTGGAAGGGAGCCATAGATGTCATTCGGAACAACCCCCATCATTCAAAGAATGGCCAATAGCATATGATACATTGTTTTCCTGAATAATACCCATTTTAGGCCTCAGATATTAAGGACTGTAACTATTAGCAATTTTATAAGATTGTAAAGATTAGTTGATCTCATGTACAGTAGTAGAATTTGGGGGCAGAAGAAACAAGAAAGAGTAATGAAAGCAAATAACAGGGAGACTGTTCTTTCAGGAGGCTGTTATAAGTTCTTGTTTCTCCTAACATATTTTCTTCTTAATGAAATTTTGAAAATTTGAAGCTGTTCCAAAGTATTCTGCAGCCTGGTTTTGCGTTTCCCTTTGGAAGAGACCTTACTGCACTGTTGTAGTTTAGCCCGAAAACTTCCACACCAGAAAGAGGCCAGAGGCAAAGTTGCTCTGATTTTTACACTATTCCGGCACTGCGCTTTATTAGTGCATGCCCTCAGGTCCCTAGGCTGCAGCAGATATCAAAGTCAACTTTCCAAATCTATTTTTACAATAATTCAAGCTGGTTTAATGCCTTTTTTTTTAACATTTTCCATCTGTAATACTTTTAATGTATGAAGCCAATTATGTGCCAAAATGTAAAGTGGTTCAAGTTAATGAAAAAAAATAAAGAACACATGCACACATGAGGAGTATAAGCTCTGTGTTATGCCTTGCATTTGTCCAATGCAGCTGAACATCAATACAGGAGTTTTCAGCTTCTTCAGAAATGTTGTTGGCACTATTTACTGCATTCCCATGTCTCAGCTTTACTCAAAGTAGATGTAAAAGATGTAAATAATAAGTAAAATTATTGCTAAGGTTACTTTTTTCAAGAGTGGCTGTTGCAATAAGAAAAGTGATGCTATAAAAGTGATATCTTAGTGTTTCACATTTATTCTCCCTCAGTGACTTCTTTACCAATTGTGTTCATTTTGCAAGTCAAAGCAAGATTCTTCTCACTGCCAGTACAGCAGCTCCACATGTTACTTGGAAAGCAGGCAATATTATTCTCCTTTCTTTTTCAGTAATAAAGATTTTAAAATAACAAATATATCTACGTGTTTGGATAATGGTGAAGGAAGAAAAATACAGGGTTTCAGGGTTCTCCTTTACAGGTCAAGTAGTGTAAAACATGCTTTTATACTTAAAGGTACGGAAACATTACAAAACCTGTGGTAGGCTGGGCTGACATTTTGTGTGTTTCTGATGGCAATGCCTTGATTCCAGCAGGAGGCTTTAAGGTATGGTCAGCATAGGTATTAATGGAACAGTGATTTTGAACAAGCATAGCAATGTTTAAAATAATTGAAATTATATTGAATGGTTGTCTTATTAATCAGCATCTCTAGCAAGCTGACTGAAAGCTCAAGTGTGGATCTGGTTCAGAGGATGTCCCCTTCCCTCTAGTTAGTAATTGGGAAAGCAGTATACAGAAAATTAAAGATTGTTGTAAAGGGATCAAGGCGATTCTAGCAGACAGGAGTCAGGTCTTCTATCCACCATGGTTATAACACTGGAAAACAAGCCCAAAGGAATCCCAGTGACTTTTGTGGCATAACTTCAAGCAAACTAGTCAGACTTTTAGGGCCTTATTTACCTCCGAGTGTTACTGTAACAGCAACAATTGTAAAGGCAAAAGTAATGAAGGCTCTCTTAAAATACTGTATGGTTTTTTGGTTTCCATGTTTTCTGTCTGACTTTCAGCATACATATTTAGAAGAACCAAGTGAATCCATAATCAGGGGTATAGAGTGTTTTCCACCATGAATTGCTTTCTACCTTCTTCAGAGCAGGCCTGTGGGCTTTGGTTTTAATTTCTTGGTCATCAGAGGTCAAACCGGGAGTACTCCTCTGCTGTACCTAAAAAAAAGTATTTTGTTTCCAGCAGATATGCTGCACAAAGAATGCTAGAACAGATTAAAAATTAAGCTGCCATTAAAATGCTTCTTTGCCTTGCTTTACAACGTTAGTGCTACCCATTCTTTTAATTTTAGGGTTGTGTATTTGAAATATATATTGACGTTATTAGCTGTTTCTTAGTAAAAAATTATGTCTTCCTGTTTCACACAGGCAGGACCAGAACTGACTGCTTGCATGAACGTAAAAACTTCTGTTAAAATGTCAAAAGAAAAAAAAAGGAAACATTTAGCAGTCATTACTTTGGGAATTGTAGTTTTTTTATCCCTCATAAATTTAACAACAAAAAGCCTGTTCTTACTGAGACTTTACAAAATAGAAAATTTTAAACAGTTGCAAATAGCTGACATTTAATTAAAAAAAAAAAAACAAAAAAAAAAACCAAACAAAAAAAACATCTAACAACTTACTTCCCTTGGTTTACTTGGAGTCTTAAAACATTCTGCTACCTATTAGCAATGCAACCTACTGTTTGTTAAGAAGCCAGGTTCAGTTTGCAAACCTATAGTTAAAACAATCATTAAACAGAATAAATTAATGGCATACTATGTTCCGCTTAAATAATCCAGTTAAGGCAAAAGCAGCATATATCTAACAAATATTTTCAAAGTTTCACTGAACTGTCATTGTAGCAACTGCAGTATTGATCATTCTCTCTTCTGCACTAAATGGCTATATTTATATAGCTCTAATCTCTATCAAAAGAATAATCTTTTCTTCAATAATCTTTATTTTATCTGAGCTTCCAGCACATTTAAAGCACAGCTCCTTATAGTCCAGCATTTACAAATGTCACTTGGAATGGCATACATGGACTCAGTGCAAGCTACTTAAATATATGCATTTCTTTAATTACAGAAATTGTCCCAGTACCTTCCACATGTGACTCCAAAATTGTATGTGCTCAAATACTTTGTTAAATGTGTTTCTTAGAGAGAGGTGCTAAATCCTTTTGCAGTGTCAAATTCTGACTATTACCCAAAGATCTTCTACATGTTCATTTACATAGATACCACCTCAGCAAAATTCCCAGGGCTTAACTTCTTTCTTATTTACTTTCTTCCATTCCATCCGCTCCACTCAGCACGAAAACCAGCTTGCTCTTTAGATATCAGTGAATGAAACACCTTGCTCTCTCGCAGACATTGGTACAGTTCACATGATATGCACTAGAATAAGCAAGAAACTATGTTTACAGTGAATGCATTTTACTTCAGGTGTTCAGCCTTGGGAACTGGCAACTTACCCTCAGAATCTCCTCCAGCTTGCCCTTTCCTCAATTCTTTCCCTCCCCCCACCATGGGCAAAAACCTCTTTTCCCTTTACTATTGCTTTTTCTTTCTTTGCAGCTGCCTTTCTTTCTTTCTAATGTGCAGCTCACCCACCAAAAATAGCTGTTCTAATTGTAAATTACATAGGCAAATGCTGACTTGTAGCCATACATAGACCACCCAAATTAGCTGTAGCTCTAATCACATTTCACCTTTCCTGTCTGATATGAGTAACAACCAAAACTGGTTGCTATTAAAGTTCTGCAAAGCATATTAAAGGCAAACTCACCAATAAAGTTTCACCACATTTTTCTAAGCCATATTTATCTGGTTTATATTACTGGAATTTATGATGTCTGTGTAAGGCTGAATCTTTGCCTCCTATTTTTGCTTGTTTTCTCTATGGCTGAAAAGTTAGCCTAGCTTAAGCAAGAAACATAATAGCTACAGTAAGTAAAAAGAGAAAATCAGATGCAGTGTGAAATATTTCAGTCAAGCAGTGCAGCTAGAAATGCAATGTAGAGGTGCTGTTCATTCACTTTATGTGAAATACTGAATAAGCTGGAAGCTGTTCTCAGCATCCTTTGTTTAAAAGCTTAGTACCAGAGAAAGTATTTCAGCCAAGTAGTGTCCCACAGCAAATGTGAAAGTAATTTCATTCCTTTTTCATTTCCTCAGATTACAGGCAGTCAAGAATCACAAAAAGACAGATAATCTATTCTTGCATTCACTGGAATGGGTGAATCAGTTCAGATTAAACAAGAAACAGCACAAATCTTTGAAACTTCAGCCAAACAAATTTAGACAGTCTAGGATACAAAAGAGATTAGTTAACTTTGTATTATTCTTTCTAGCTCATCATTTTGTCATTTCTAGTGAAATCAGACTTTGAAATACTAAAATAATGGAAAAAAGCATTCTTGTGCTTTTTCCAAAGTCTAGAAGCTCTTTGTAGACGTATACCTAGGTCAGATATTTTTTCCCGTCTGGCTGCATTTCGAAGCAAATGAATTCACAACATGAAATTATAAGAAATATTTAAAAAAATATTTTAAATTGCATGCTGGAACAGATATGCAAATTAGCCCTTTGTAAATGGGTTTGGTAAAGTATTGGTAGATGGATCCATTCCTCCTTCCTTGCTAGAACTGATGTGAAATGCATGTGTCATATTTAAATTCTGCTTTTTACAGAAGAGCTATTGTTTGAGTGTCAAACAATTCATTCTCTTTAGCTTTGAATACCATATATTACACATTAAAATCTAGTAAATCAGAAAATCCAGACAAAGCAGTGCATGCAGCTCAGTGTGTAGGATTGCCAATTTGCAAACGCTTTGGACCTGTTTGAGCTTCTGCTACTATGTTACTACTTCTGTTACTATGTTACCGTGTGCTGCTGGAAGGTTTTTCTCCCAAATGCCTTGGGATTAATTTGCTATCAAAATGGATGACAAGTATTCACACACCAAATAATGACATTTTAAATTCATAATTTATCATGTTATGTGATGTCATAAATTAAATAAAGCTATATTAATTCTGAGTGAAAACATCCTTTCAGTGAATAGCAATCAGTTCCCACATGACTGGTTTTTAGACAAAGGGTGAGGGCTCATGAAATATTTCTCCCATAAGAAAAAAGTGTTTCCAAATCCTGGTGAGGGAGTTTGCAGGAAGAAATGTCTGGAATGATAAACTGAATGCAATCACTGCTGAAACAAAAATGAGCACAGCAGATTAAAGTGTTTGTTTAAAGTGTTAGGAATAAATCTGACGTCACTTTTCAGTCTCCTTCATTCAAACAAGATAATATTTGTTGCCAGCAAGTTTTGTTCCAGTGGGGATGGGATAAAAATTGAGGGTCAGACTGAGCATTGCTTTCTCTCATGGAAAACCTGTGGATGAAATAACGTGTGAAAATTGACATAGAGAAATATTCCACAAAATCCATCTTATTACTGCGAGTTCTTTTACTGCAGTTAGAGGGACAAGAAGCAGGGTAAACTAAGCAAAAGTACAACAGAATGAATATGTCTCAAGCTACTTCTTCAACCTGACATATCCAGAAACCTTAACCCATAGGCCTTTTAGCATTTGTTGTAAACATAAAAAGGCACACCAGAATTCCCATTTACAAAATTAATTTTTATTCTAAGCCAGAAGTAACAGGCTGGAAAAAAGCTAAGTTTGTCAGCAGTTGAAATTTATATCTGATGGAAAAGGGAGGCTTAAATAAAAGGCATGAAGACAAATCTACCAGCTGTCCAGTAGATCCTAGCATAGAAGATTCTTTTCAACAGTTCTTTCCACTACAGCAACTCTGAGTAGCTTCTCGCATCAGGCAAGCTCTATGCAGACACTTCTGTGCTCCTGTAAATGGGTCTTTCTTTCCATATAATTGGAGTTTGAGCTCTGCTTCTGCTCCCTGCTGCATGGTGCTTCCCTGTACCTCTTGGGACCTTCCAGGAGGTGCTTGCACTAGCAAGTCTCTTACCCTTGAGTTTCTTCTGTGTAGCCCCATTTTGCCTACTAGGATTTGAAGAGAGTATCTCCTTTTTTTTTTAATTCAAGGCATGAGTGCATAAAGTTGCTGAGTTGGAGCCCCTGAACAAACATTCTTCAGGATAAAACCAGAAGATCTCCATAATTGCACCTACTGAGTTCCATATGCCACAGGACATTCAACCCATAGAACTAGACTAGAGTTTACACAAAGTAATTCTCTGCAGTGCAGGCAGCATGGATGCTGGGTCCTCAATGCCAACAGTTTGACTGCTATCCTGGGCCACGCAACTTGCTTAGAGAGACAGACCTTCTACTCTGGTGATAAAAAGCAGCCCACTACCCTATATTCACATGAGGTTTCAGCCTGCCTCAAAATATTCAGGAAAAATTGGTCAGGTAACCTTACTCCCAGCTGTAATGATAGAGACCACAGTAGATTGCATTTAAAAATTAAGCAGTTCTAACAGATTCCAGTATATGTTGCACTTGTGAATACCACAGTGCCTTGGAGAGCTTCACAGTTGGCTAGAGGATTCCTCGGGAAGATGGAAATTCTGGCTCAGATCATTCTCTTCAATTTGCTTTCCCTCCCCTTGCTGGCTGTCTTCTCTCTCCTCAGAGAACCTATATTGCATCAGATGTTGCAGGAGAGAGTATAAAGCATTGTCTTCATCCTTCCAGGAGATAGCTAGGAAGCCGGAACTGAGCTGCTTGACTGTCATTGGACTTGGATCATTATGCGCATACCCAGAACAAGCACTAAAGAAAAGTTGCTAGAAGAATATAAGGTGCATCTAAGTTTTTGAGGGCTGAATAGAGATGAGAATGACAATGAAAAAAAAAAAAAAAAAAAAAAAAAAAAAAAAAAAAAAAAAAAAAAAAAAAAAAAGACATTTAAACACCTTGTTATTCATCTACACCGTGCCACCGTGCAAGGGCCAGATACAAATTCATCAAGGTGACAATTTCTACATCCACGCATTTTGGTTCAGCATGGTACAAAGATACAACCTAAGTATCAAATGTAATGTAGTCCTGCTAATGCACAGCCCTGACTGTAAACAGGACCTATTAAGCCAGACAGTAGTTTTAGAAAAAAATAGAAATGTAACCTTCTGATCCCGGATCAAATGCAATCTTCTCTAGTTTGAATATTCCAATCAAAATCTCTATGAAGCGTATGCACACTTCACATAGTCTTTGTGAATATAGCCTCCAGTGTTTGCATTAGTTTTCCATCTTAAAACAGAGAATTGCAAATGTACAGGTTATTACAGATGGAGATAGATCAATACCTTCCATTTTTCCAGATAAAGTGGAGTCAGACTGGTCCCTCTTACTTGAAATTGGTCTTCAGTTCTTTTGACATGCTAAGTACCATTAATGTAAATGTAATTAGATGTTAGATGATTTCTGGTGGTAGGATTGTTTTTAACATAGCAGGAAAAAGCATAGCATGATCTGAAGGCTCAAACTCTTACGAGGTGCAGAAAGCAGTATTTGGCAGGAGAAGAGAGGCGATGAAGTTCGTAACTGTAGGTCCCCAGTAACATTTGTAGCAAAAGTTGTTACATTGTACTAGAAAAGAAAAGAAAAGAAAAGAAAAGAAAAGAAAAGAAAAGAAAAGAAAAGAAAAGAAAAGAAAAGAAAAGAAAAG
>JANRGW010012133.1:3962-19325 GCA_024733675.1 Psilopsiagon aymara
TTTGTTTGTTTCTCTTCATTGTGGGGAGACTGAGGGTGTGAAATTAGCTAGCAAAGAATTCAGCAGATTCCTCAGCAGTGGGCTCCCTTCCTCTGATGGCTCCAGCAGCCGGCTACATGGGTTACAGAGACAGGACAGTCCAACTGGTCCTTCCCTGTCCAACTATCCACTCCCATCTGGCATTAAGTAGTTGGGTCAAAAGCTCCCATTTCAATTGCCTTTAGTGCATCATTCTAAAGTATCAGTTATGATCCTTCTTATAAAGATTCAGTATAGTAAATCTACAGTAGACCAGGTGCAATTACTGTCACCTGTTAATACCTTACTCTGGAAATAACTGCAATTACTAGAGGACTTGATTTGCTTCTGACCACAGACCTTGTTCTGTTTTAACACTACCTGATTCCCTAGAAAGTATCTTCCTGATGTATCTACTTCTGCTACAATATTTAGTTCCAATACACCAGAAAGATCTGTTGTCTTACCAGCCTGGATACATTGGTGTGTGCAAGTAACTGTCTCCTTGTGCTAGGATTAATCACCTCACCGGTAACAGAGAATGGGACTTCAGCACGGAGTTAAAAGTCATTGCAAGTTTGTAACTATCAAAGTATTTATTAGAAATTATAAAATTTAAATAGCTATACATTATATACACACAGCTACAGATTTAGAAAACAAGGTTTCATAGTTGATGAAGTTCAAGAGAAAGTTCAAAGACATAAGCACTACAGTTTTCTTGCAATCCAGGTCTCATTCTCTACACAGTTGCTACATCACTTCATTCAAGTGCAATCACAGTACTTCACACCCTGGAGTTTGAGTAGGCTCCTTCAATAAGTAACCCATAAATACAATAACTTCACACTGGGCAAAAAGGTTCAACCCCTGTCCTCATTCCTCCTCAAACTTGTGAGCAGTTTAATGCAAAGGGTTGTTATTTTACCTCTTCTCTTTCCAAGTAGCAGACACAAAAGTTGTCCTTACTCAGAAGGACCATGGAGTCTCCACTGGAATGCCAGGATAGAGAGACGATTGGGAAGTCACCTGCAGAAACAGATCAGACTGATAAGTGGGAAAGTATTCAGTAAGTAAAGATGCTGATGGCTTGTGAAGCACCCAAGACCTTACCTTCCACTGGGACCTGCACGGACACGCAGCCGGCTGGGGACCACAAGTAGACATTGCTATTCCCTGTGCATACAGCAAGGCGGGGCTGTCGGGGGTCCCACTGGAAGCACTGGATGGCACACAGCTGCTCCAGGACTACAAACAGCTTCAGCTTTTGAATGTCCCAGATCCAGACAGCATTAGGAATGTTATCTGTTGGAAAAGGAAGAGGTAATCATGTCAATACGTAAAGGATAAAAAAAGTAGTGTGATCTTTTTACGACATGGGCACTATTGATGTCTAACACAACACAGACCACTTGGGTACACTATGGGTGTAACACCACTAGAGTTTTGCCCAGCACTGCCTTCGATTTTTCCTTGGAAATACTGCAAAAAGGATAAAAAAAAATGATTTAGTTTGTCTTCCAGAACCACAGCTTCTGTGACACAGACACAGGCAGCCCTTTAGGAGCAGAGAAGGAAAAAGATTAAAGTTAAATCCATGACTCTCACTATTTGAGGTAATCGACACCCCCTACTACAGGTTGTGAAGAATTCTGCCTTTCAATAAGCACTTGCTATAAATAGAGGAGGAAACTTGCACCTTTCTAATACAGCAAATTCACCTACACTTGAAGAGATATAAAAAGCATCCTACTCATTAAATGCAAGGCCAAGGCTGAGTTAATGCACTGATGAGCAGCTCTGGCAGCACACACCACTTTATGTACACTAGAAGACACAGGCTGAACTTCCTCTGTAGCTGCATGTTTGCACAACAGAGCTGATTTGAAACCCCACCTGCAGTGAGCAGGTTCTCTCTCCAGTGTAGGGCAGCAGGAACTCACCATTTTTGGTAGCCAGGAAGCAGTTATCCGGACTGAACGCCAACATCCCAATGCCCATTTTGGGATTTGCCCGGTCAGCAGCTGGTTTGACATAGTGCAAAGAGAGGGGCACCTCAGAAACGGCATCTGGAATTTGAAAGAGAAGTACTCAAGCCTGAATGGACAAAATATTTACATGCCAACTGTTGAACACCCCTTATTTCTGAGATGACAGTGCTGTATTTTACTCATTTCCAAGATGTTCCTATCAAAAACTTCCCCTGTTTTAAGATGGTGCATCCTCACATACACAGCTCACTGTTGTTGCCCTTCTATAAAAAAAGGCTGGAAACACAGGCAAGCCTGGGATTAAACTACAAAAAAATAGGGATCAAGTTTTCTGCTACCATTTTACTACTATTTCAAACACTAATGCAAACCAAAGGTGATTAACAGCACTGCAAAGAATGACTAACGAATACTAGTCATCCACTGCCTGCCACCTCTAATACTTCTGTTGTCTGAAAGCAAGTTTAAAGCACTGCTACAACCACAGCTTCTTAGACAAAAGCCAAATGGCCTTCACAATGCTCTGCTTTTTTTACAGGGATCAATGACTATCCCAAAGTAAAGGGCAAGAGCAGAACACCTGATTATTCTGTAATCATTGATTCCATTATTGGAACTGACACATTAATTAAGATTAACTGCAGTAGTTCACCCAATTCCAGTGATTATCTGCAACAGCTGAACTAAGTCATGAGATTACATTGCAGAGATGGAAGAAACCAGTAATGCTAGGACAACTTTTGCCAGCAACTCTGAGAGTGAGATCTGGCTCTTCTTGCAACACCCGAGCAATTACAGTGCTTTTCTACAGTATCCTGCTGGTCTTTAACATGCCTTCAAACCACCCTGCAGACAGGAGTCCCTCTGGCAGCGTGCAGCACTGATTCATTGCCCTTCAGAGCACCCACTGGAGCCATTCAGAACCAAAGGGGCAGAGTTCGCCTATGGTGATTACTCCTAGAAAGACTTCACGTGGCAAACTCAAGCATCTTGTTGTAGTAAACTTTGGCTTACATTTACTTTGTGTGCTGAAGAGAGAACTAGCCAATGCTCTTGTTGGAGGGAAAGAAAGTCTCTCTGTTTCAACAGATGGGGATTTCGCCACTTCTTTATACACAATCTACAAAGAAACAAGTGAGAGTTCTACAGAAGGGCCTCAGAGAATTTGAACATGGGCTATTACCAAACCACTCATATCCCATTATCTCATTTGTAAGCGTGCTGTGTCTCAGCATCCCCTGGTTCACCACCAGGGCTTCAGTAGGCAAATACCAAACTCAGTGAATCATTTGCTGTTAGGAACCATGATCAAGAAAACACTCCTGTGATATATAAGTGAACCTTGAAGTCTATGAAGAGTGAGTCTGCCAGAGCACACCTCATCTGTTATTCCCAAGAGCTAAAATCTGGCAGCACAATAAATCACCTTCATTACAATGGGAGCAGCAGTTTCATTTCTGCAACAAAGGCTCTTAATTGGATACTATCATAAAAAATGCAGAGTACAAAACTGCAGGAGGGAATAGCAACGATAATTTAATAGTCTGCCTACTACATATTCCCAAACACAAGGACCAGGATAAAGTGCATCACCTGCAGTTCCTGTCCGTGTAGCAGAGACTAACAGAGCTATTCCCATTTGTTTTCCATTAGGTGTTTTACACCTAGCTGGAAGTAAGGGCATTTTTGAGTCGTGAGAAGTTTTGCTGAGGTGCATTCAATGGATCACGCCTCACTTCTGGTTAGAGGCATCACCGGAGTCATGGGAATATTGCAGACTTCCAGTCTGCACATGTGAAGTCTCCCAGGACATCTGTCCAGACACAAGCCCTGAAGCAGCACGCAGCACTACTACACTGTGTTCTTTTTACCTTGATGGATGGGAACAGTTTGTGATTTTTGGAACAAAAGCCACAGCTCTCTGCCTGCTGCCAACTACACAGAATCTGTTGGGCTTTGCATATACATGTATGCAACGGTAAAAATAAACCCTGACAGATGTTTCCAGGAGATGCTCTTTAGAAGAGCTGGAGGAGCCTGTACACACAAGATGTAGATCTGTCCACAATCCACGTCCAACGCTGTTTAAAGTCATGAACTGTATAAAGCTGAGACAAATCTCTCCTGTTGTTTGCCACACTCCGCACACCCACATCTGTAATGCAATCCCCATTTACATCAAAATACACCGGCATGTGACAGAAAGCACCTCAGAATCCATGAATGCTAAAGCTGAGGGGCTCATACACACAGTCTGCAAACTTGAAAGGATTTCTCTCTTACATCCCCAAATTTTAATGGGATTTTCCAAGCCCTTTACACATTAGGAAGGGAAAAGCAAGGTCTCCAGAATGAAATGGGTATCTCTGGGATACAAACAGCAGCATCAAAGCACTGCAAATGACTCAGTGGGTTCCCGATCCATACTTACGGTCTTTGGGTTCACAACAGTTGCTGGATGCTCAAACTCTGTGATCTTCTTCCAAGTTACATGGTTCAAGATACGCACCTAGTTGTGGAAAGCATTGCAAGACAGAACCAGTATGACAAAGTTCGACAAACAGTTCAGGTAACAGAGAGAAAGTAAACTTATTTCTTACCTTTTCATCATAGCTGCCAATTGCCAAAAATTGACTGCTGGGACTCCAGGCCACTGATTTAATGCCAAGGGACCACTCATAAGCCCGATACGTGGACAGCAGTCTGCCATCGAGGGAGTACAGCAGTATTTTATACTGAAACAGAAATGGATTATTCTGAAAACTAACAATATTGTTTAAATGCACACACAGCCAAAACATTCCTTCCAAACTCTCCCTCACTAAAAGGCAGCAAGTTAAATACAAAGGGGCTGGCCTCTTATCTGTGACTGAGACAAGAGACTGAGGCTTCCAGTTCGGCTCTTCTGGCACCCTCAGACCACAGCCACCCTGTCTCCAAGAGCACAAATGCCCCACTGAGCCAGAGCAGTGGCTCCTCCAGGCCACCACTCTCCAACAACATCAGCAGGTGACACTATGGAAGACTCTCATCCTCCTTCAGCATCTGCCAGCCCTCCAAATCCAGGATGTTCCAACCCTGGCCGTTCCCAGGGCTGTTTGGATCACACAGCCCATAAAATCATGGCCACTGGAGGACATTTTTCTATCCCTAGAAATTCACCTACTCAGAGCAGAATGACGGCAACTTAAGATATTCCTTGCTAAATTTTGGGGTATTTAACTGTAAAACTACTGTGTGCGCAATGCAATGCACAACAGTAGGAATGTCACAGCAGAATTCTTTCATTATTTCAATTAACAGCTTCTGCACCACTTGCAATCACTTTTTTGCAAGCTAAATCAGAAAGCCAGTAAGATAATTTGCTGCCATTGAAGATTTACACAACAGTTTAACATACACTCGTAAGAACATCCATTACCAATACAAATAGAGCAGTCAAAATGGCTTCAGTTCAGCTTTTACCTTTAAAGCAAAACCCATGAAATTTACGAGAGCTATTTTAGTTAGTGCTTTATACACAGCAGCTAAAAACTCAACTTGGACTCTCCAAGAATATAAGCAGTTTTTATTCCATACCTCCAGACACGTATCCCACACGGCCAGAACGCAGCCATTAGGAGCCCATTCAATCCCAAACAGATCCTGTGTGTCGGTGTCAAAATGCTGCCCCCAAGAGAGAAAACACAAAATCACTTGAAATACTGTGCTAACAAATACTATTGTGTCTGGCTTAAAATCCTCAGTTTTATGCTATTAGGTGCTACCACAAATGCAAGAGAGCCTTTGCTATACTGGCATGGAAACAGAAGTGTTTGCTTTTCTAACACTACACTGAACTCCTTGTTTCTTTGGTTTCCCTTTCCAGAAGAGACAAAAAATTGTTATACCTTAAAATGAACATAATTTCATGAGAAAGGAAAAGTAGTTACACTGAATCAGTCCAGAAATTCAGCTAGGTGAATTCCTTGCCTCTAAGACCAGTACAGGATCATCATGGAAGTGCTTGGGAACACAACAAGCATTTAACAGTGTTTCCCAAATCCTACCATCAGTTTCTAAGGAGCCTCAGGACTCCTGAGCCAGAGGTGACATTAGGTACAGAGTAGTTCTTAATGGCTTTTAATTTCAGATCCATCTAGTCCTCTACGACATGCTAGTGCACATCCTCCACAGCTTAAAATCAAGCTCCCAGAGTGATTGAGTCTGAAGCAGCCAGCATGGTACACATGCTTGTAGTTTACACACGAGGGGAAGGCAAAGATGTGTCTTACTCTCAGTAGCTGCCAGTCACTGCACACAAAGATGCTAATGAAGTCCTTGCAGTCACGTCTTTCTGCTACTGCCATGTAGCGGCCATCCTTAGTGAAAGCTATCCCTGCAGTGAGACAAAGTTAATTAAGAAAATAAGAGACAACATGACAGAATAGCTGACAACTCCTCAAGGAAGAGCATTTACTCCCAATTCAAAGGACAAATGAAAAGGAAAAAACATCTTCATAGATCACATTAACCAAAATCAAGGCAATGCATAGTGTCACTAACTTCCTTGTGTCACAGTTCTTCAGCTTTGCATGTGCTACTTCTAAGGACACAGCTTCACAGCTACTGCAGAACTCCAGCATGCTTCAAAGCCCCGTGTTTGATTACTGACAGACAGTTGTTATATAAAAGCCACAGATTTGAAATAAGCAGTTCATTAATCTAAGTTAAATAGATTAGTTATGCAACCATTGGTACTCCACAAGCTTCCAGGCATCAGTCCCTATCCACTCTTATTTTATATGGGATACATAATTGTTTGTGTCATACATGGGATACAAGCCTCAGGAAGGATACTGCTAACCACAGCCATGTGGCTGAACAGGCCTGACACAGCTTCCCTTTCAAATCTTTTCATGTGCAAGAGATGGCAAAAGCCACTTTGGATTAGTGTTTTCATCACCAATGCATCCAGCTTTATTTGACGTCTTAAAAGAACCTTTCAGAGGCAAATGCAGCAAAGATGTAGATCTGAATAACAGGCATATGGACTGATTTGATCCTTCACTCACAGTGAGAGCATGACATCCCCAGAGCACGTTTCTGCGCTGGCAGCCAGTGGGGCATGGAAGGGGGCCAGAACCCACCCTGACACCCATGTTTTGTCATTACCCACCAAATTCCTTTTCCCTTTCTGCCATGTTAAACACCACCATTCTGGTGTTAGATTTGTGACACTCACCCTGCTGACAAGCTTTGGGATACTTGATGTAAGATACAGACTTGGTACACAAGGACCACACTGTTATCCGCAGCTGTCAAAGAAACAGAGACAAGGATGTATGTGTTTAATTGTGTAGATAAAAAAAGGCAAGTAAATAGAAGCCAATAAACCTACTTCAGCCACACAAAGTAGATCAATGTACCCTCTATGATTAAACTTTGCAGCTATTCTATGTAGCTTAAAGCCTGAGAAGTAAGGGTGATGAATTCTCCTCTGCCAAGTCCCTTCAGTTCGCAAGGTTACTTATTGCAAATCACAACAGGCACACTGGACACACCAGAGGGGTATATGAGATGCAGAACACCAATATAGAGAAAAGCTCTTGATCAACATCAAAGTTACTGAGAGTAGCACAAATCTAGCTACATGTATCATACATAGGCACTCTTCAGCTGGGAAAAAAAGCCAGTTTCATCTCAGGATCTGGAAGAGAGATGAGAAGTTTCTTGAATTTATGAATGGATGAAAAGTTACAGCAAGTTAAGAACATTCTACCTCTTGGGAAAGAGCTACCAAGTATGAAACTGTAGCTGTACTTTTCAACTTGAAGACACACTCTGCTTTGACAGCTGATTTCTTTTGCATTTTGCTCTTCCCTCCTCAGCAACAGAGCCAAGGCAACACTACATCCTTCCTGAATGAAGGAGAAAAGAACCAAAACACGCCATGCAAAGCAAGGCATTAAACATGATGTTTGGGATATTTCTGGACGCTTGTGCATCCATAAGCCACCCAAACAGCAGAGAAGGAAGTCAGCTGCAAAAGAAGCCTCTCCACAGCTCTTCAAGGTCACAGCCCACATTCTGGAAGCTCTGTGTTGCCATCTGCAGATTATTCAATTAAAAACAAATACTTACTCTCCCTTAGCAACGGCAGCCCCACCAGACATATGTGCATTAATCAGGATGGCATGTGAACCATTTCTAGCTGGAGCAAGGAATGTTCCCAGGATAGTATTTTTCTTGTGGTTTCCTACATGTTATTGCACCAAGGTAAGAGATTCTAGGAGAAATGCAGGTAAACCTGTTTCTCCAAGAAAGCAAAACAGTCACGAGCCATCTTTCCCAGAACTACTGAACACCAAAACTAGTTCTGATTCATTACACAGGTAAAACTTCAGCACTGCCTAGCACAGCATCCCAATCCTGTATCAGACGAACCATCAGCTTCACCAGCACTCTTGGGAGGAAGTTTCTGCTATGCTTCTTTGCATGTTTGTCCTCAGTGCACATCTTCCTTCCCTGAAATAAAGACCACCACGCAGTGGTGACATGGGATTCTCCAGGGCAGCATCCTATGACACTGTTCTACCTGGTAATGCTGTAGACCAATCATTTCAACAGCCCTCAGAGGTGCTCTCTTGCTGACACTATCGTTTTGCTAGACAGCACGACTCTCATAGTTGACACAGCATTCAAACCAAGCTTCAGAATCCTCATAAGCACTCTGAAGATACATGATGTCCCAAAGCAGAAAGCAGTTCTCCCTACTGCTTTTTGTACACAGAAGACATTTCTGAGATTTTAAGAGACGAGGAAATAGTTTAAATAGTTCTTAAATTTATTAAGGAGCACAATCAGGTCAGATTCCTGTCCACTTCTACCCCAAGTTCGAGAAGGTATTGCACCACTATTTCACCCAGTGTTTATTATTGTCTTCCTTTATTTCACAGGTATGAAACTACAGCTAAACATCTACAGTGCCTTTAAGTTTAGTAGGTCCTAGAGGAACCCTTGAGATGAAGAACATTAACCCAGTTCTATCGCTGCAACTGCTGGCTTCAGAACCCACAGAAATACAGCACTGTTAGTCTGCTCTTCATGCAAGATTTACTTTAAAAATACCAACACGATGCCTACTCACATTCTTCTAGCACAACTGCTATAGTGATATGCTGCTTGCTCCTATTAATTGCAGTGTTAAATGTACTTGTTGCTGTTCCTCCCCCGACCAAAACACGCAGCCTACACAACACACATTCTGCAGCCACTTAATACAAGCTTAGCAGCTGCAAGCTTTGAATGCTGAGGTCTGCATTGTGATTTTCCCAACAAAGGCATCCAAGTTTACACTTGTGCTGCTGCTTGGCCTCAGGATCAACTCACCTGGCCTGCTCGGTGTCAAACACTTCTATCCCAGACCATGCTGGCTGACTGAGGCAAAACCTCACCGCTCACATCAAGCTTGAGTGTGCAGGAAGAGAAGAATCTCTACCGGTGTGAAACAGCACATGATGTGCAGAGCTCTCACTGTAACCTCTGCCTTGTGTGAGACTCAATCCCAGACTGGTTTGGGTTGGAAAGGACCTTAAAGCTCATTCAGTTCCAACCCTTGCCACAGGTATAGACATCTCACACTAGACCAGGTTGCTCCAAGCCCTATCCAACCTGGCCTTCAACACTGCCAGGGGCAGGTCCTCCATTTGCTGCTCAGAACCTTCTCTAAAAGGATTAAGTTCCGTAACTCCACAGAGAAGACACTAATAATGATTTCCTTGTTCACACTTGTCACATTGTGCTTAAAGGCTGAGCACGTGCTTCACCAACACTGACAATCCTTTGGTAACCAAAGCACTTCATCTTCAGACTCGATCTTCATCAGTCACAGGACACATATAACTACTAAGAAGGTCCTCTATTCCAGTATCATTCCTGAAAAGGCTGCAAGCTGGTAAGGGAAGTGCACAACAACAAGTTAGAGACCACTGATACACTCTGCCCTAACATCCTTGCAGCCTCTTGCCCAAGTCACAGAGCAGGAGCCTGAAGGTTTCTCCTTGCATTAGAAGTATGGAAAAGAAATTGGTTTGATTCCACAGATCAAATCCCCAAAGGATTCCTTTCAGCTCTTCTGTGTGCTCTTAAACTTTTATAAACTGAGAAAGTTACATTAGGTGCTTAACCTATGGACTTCACATCCATCTTACACAGATTAACAGGCTTACAATTTAACTGGGACAAAAAAAGAGAACCTTCATATTCCCAGCTGGAATTGAAACATCATTCTGAATCTGGCCCAACATAAACTAGCCTAGGAGTGATTATTTCACAGCTATCAGATATGAGACAAACATATTGCATTAAGTTTGCATTGCTCATAGTTGCTTCTCTCAGGGACTTTGTGAAGAAGGGACAATAGCTTTCACAGCAGGAGAGCAGATCATGGTCAGCCAAGCTGCAGGGAGCTCTCCTGCACTGAGGGGTGCTTTCTCTTTAGCACAGACCCATTAAGTGGCATTGTCAAACTCAAATCCCAATGATAATGGTGTCTGAGAAGTTTTCAGCTGTTGTTTTGCAGTGGAAAACCAAACCAAAAGCAGCAGCATTTTTAAAATAGCCTAAAAACAGCTGAGAAATAAAAAGTATTTAGATGGTAACGTGATAAACAGTCTCCAGTGCTGGGCTCAGGACTCCAGCCCAATGTTGACAGCTACAGGCAGGTGTAGGACTTGTGATTTTCAATGGATAAAAACACACTTTTAAACAACCTTGCATCTCAAATGACCATCAACTTTTGTCCCAGACTTGACTGGGTCACAACGCCTCCTTACATAGCAGTGTCTGTCAGCACTGGATTTCAGAAGATTATTCAGAGCACATTCCTCGACAGAAAGCATTTTTCAACCAATGCAGCCATTTACAGTTACTAAGGATTAGCTCCAATATACACAGAAACACACACTTATTCCCCCTGCTGCTGTAGTTTGAAAGAAGCTCCTCAGCGTTCAGTACCTAATGCAGAACTGAAGTATAATATATTTAGTTTATATTATGGCTCTTGAAAGAAACACTCAACAATGCTGCTGATCTTCACACTATTTATCACAAAACATGAGTCACAAGGAAGAGAATCTATTTGCTTTCTCCATATCTTTTATCTGCAGCTCGTGTTTAAGCTCTATTTGGGCCTATAAATTCAGGCACTGTAATTGGAGAGATACCTGGTACAACATCTTCCACAAGACACACCAAAACCATGGGAACTTCTGGAATCAGCTAACTTGATACTACACACACTTTTGTACATAAGCACGGGAAATGCCTCTGTATCTGTAACCCATTACTGTTAAAAACAATTCTCTATCAAGTGATCAGAGTTCATGTAATCCCTCCAATAAAGCTGTACCGCTTGGCTGCCCTGTGTATCATGCTCTTCATTGCAGCAATTGTGTGAAGACTTGGAGAGGTACCTCTGCCATCCAATATTATGTGCGCTGTGTAACAATTCTAGGACCCAAAAACCTCCACATTATTATTACAGATCCATCTCCAATAAAATGATCACATTTGCAGAGCTATATTAATATTAAATGCCTATAAAGCATTGCTGCCCATCTCAAAAGGCTGAAGAGAGACAAAATGGACTTTGGAAACATGGGCTGCACTTGAGTTGATGCACACCAGTCACATCAGAAAACTCACAGCATCATTCACTATAGTGCTAACCACAGAAGAACTTGACTGCAAGTCAGCTGAAGAATCCTTTCCTGAGGCATTAGTAAGTATGGATTGCTGGAAATAAATCTGCACAACCATATCCTTTAAAAATGTTCCAGGAATAAGGAAGTTTTCTGTGAGTTACAGTGGAGCTCACATATTGATCTGAAGAATTACAAGTATGAGTAACTAGTTGTGCTGCTTGAAGGCATCAGGCAACCAAAGCCTGGTTGACAGCGAAGCCCTAAGCCCTCCAAGCAATCACTGTATTCAATAACATATATAATACACCAATATTAAGTGTCCTGACAGTTTCTGTCTCGAGCACTACTCCGTCTGTCCCACCAGGCTATGGATTTAGCAGAGAGAGAGTAAACACAACTCAGACACCAGCATAACCCAGGCAGCTGTCTGACAAAAGCTAATTTAGCAACCTGTTTACAGCTGGAAAGAAAACTTATCCCAAGACAGATGCCAACTTGGCAAAGGCTTAATGAAATCCTCTAAGGTCAAACCAAGTCCTGTTAGAGGCAATAAATACTTGCTAGTCCACCCCCACATGCACATGCCACAAGACACTCACACTTGTAGCACACAGCACCAGGCTTCAGTGGGGGTTACAGCCTACACCTCTCCCTGACTAGCAGGGGATTTAGCAACTTCAGGCTGAAGTCCTGAATGAGTTCTAAAGCTCATTTTATTTAAGTTGCCATCAGAATGATTCATTGCTAGGAAAACTAAGGCCTAAATTCATCACTTCCCATAACCCACTGCCTAAAGGGGTAGGGGAATGGAACAAGAAAGTCTTCACCCCAGCCAGCACTAAACGTCCTTGCCAGAGAATTCTGCCACGTGTGCATGTCTCGCATGTAGTTCTTTGCTATTCTTTGGCCATTCATCATTGCACTGAACACCACCAATCATCAGCTCTAATCCAAAGACCACAAACAGTGGAGAGTCAGACTTCCCCTGGCCTCCCAACAAACCCAGTGCCCAGAAGCCATGCCTGACAGGGATTCCACCCTAAGATGGGTTCCAGAACAGGGCTCTTCATCAATAAGCACTTAGAGGTGGTTTAATTTTAACCTCCCAAGTGGTTCCATGAACAGCAGCCCAACTCTCAAATGCCAAATCAAACAGTCATGGAAGTACTTCTCTAAACTTCATCTCATACACCAATAAAGCAAAGAACATATTTTTGAATTCCACGGACTCTTAAATGTTGATGGTTTGGAGCTTTATTTGGTTTTGCCTGAGCCTTCCCTCAGCTATGAACAACATATTTGATTTCTAAAATCGTTTTGATGAATACCAGTTACCCCTACACTTTTCTCAAACACATAACTCTACCTTCAAAACCAAGTGTTCACATTCTATCTGATCATCAGAAGCAAGAGGATAAAGTGTTAACAGAAGAGCTATCATCTACACTGGAATTAACCTAGGTTACACACATGGATACAGGAAATCTATATCCATGCGCTTCACTATCACTACAGCTTTAAGAGCTTTAGGTTATTTTAAGAGGCAAAGCGCAGACAGTAACATCTGATACCAGGCAGAGTAATCATGACTTCACACTCACATGGAACTCGGTTGTGTTGAGAATGTGACGACCATCCGGACTCCAGCATGAGGCCACCAATCCTGCTGACCCCTCATCTATCTTACAGTGCCAGCCCGGCTGCTCCAAGGACCAGACCTAGGTCAGAGAGGAAACCAGAGAGGCAACACAGGGAACCAGCGGCACACCACCGCCTCTGCTTGCAAGCACACACTACAGCAGCAGCGAGGTTCTGCATCGCACACCGGAGACATCAGGAAACCACCGAGAGCCGTGGCCATGAAGGACTGGCGCTGGATCCCACTACAAAAGTAAGCCCCACAGCTCTGTGTGCTTATACAAGTTATCAAGTAAGGTGGCTTTTTAGCTGTGACAGAAATTGTGAACTTAAACTGAAGTTTAGTCCATTTAACAAGTTTGAATGTATTTATTTCCTGCTGCACTGAAAGCTGGTAAGCCAGACTTCAGCTTTGAGCTTCTTTTTATTCTAAAATGAATTTGTTTTCAAACTAAGTCATTTGTTTTAAAAACAACAGCATGCTGGGCTACCCTCAAACCCTGCATTACCAGTCACAAGGTCGGTTGCTTTAGCAATAACCCTAAACCGGTGCCTACATTAAGCAGCTCTCACCCAGAGCACACACGAACCCCAAGCAGGAAACCCCCTGCCCTGCTTGGCTCTTACCTGCACAATCCCCCGCTTGTACATGGCGCACAGTATGAACAGCGAGTCGGACGACCACTCTATGTACTGGATCTGGTCCAGGCACGTGTACAGATGGAGGATCTGGAGGCTGCCTGCATCCCGGACCGCCAGGCGGTACTGCATGCACGACGCCTGGGCGGGAGCAAAGCCAAGGCTGAGCTGGTCTCAAAAGCCACAGCTCCCACTGCACCGTGCAGTGCTGTGGGTGGCTTAGGGCGAATTTCGGAAGGGCTTGGTGCGTGCTGTGAACTTCAGTAGCAACAGCGAAAGCGGGAGCAAGGGGGGGACGTTAACACATGGCATCCTCACTTCATCACTGCTCATTACCCTAAAAAACTGCCCCCTGGCTCACAACCATTACTTCATTAAGTAACCGCAGTCTGGTCACCATTACAAAGAGCCCCGACCATTACAAGCCCCCAGCAACCCGCCGGCCCCACGCACACGTTTGTCCTCGCAGGACCAGAGGCACCGCCGCTCCCCGCCGGGTCCGGCGCTCACTGCGCCCCACACGCACCGCGCCGGCTGCGGGCGGAGAGGCCCCGCGCCGCCGCTTCACCCACGGCTCCCGGCGGGCAGCGGCCGCTCCTCACTCACCAGGCAGCGGCCGTCCGGGGAGAACCGTCCGAGGGGGCCCGAGAGCCGGAACGGCTCCGAGAAGTTCATGGCGCGATTCAAACGCGTTCGCAACGCCGCCGCGGAACGGGCGGAACGGGCGGAACCGGGCCCATCAACACCCAATCACAGCGGGGAGGGCGCTGCCCCGTGGCACACCGGGAGTTGTAGTCCCGGCGCGGCGCATCCCGCGCGGGGCCGGTAATTAACATGGAAATGAGCCCCTAATGAGGAGCGTAACGGGAGAGCCCCTCAGCGGCTGCATGGCCTCAGGGCCCCCCCCCCCCCCGCCCCACGCCGTTCCGCGGGCAGCGTCCCGCGCCCGGCTGCCCTCGGTAATGACTCGTCCCGGCTAATTGCTGATGGCAATTAGGGGCGCAGCGAGGGCAGAGGAGCTGTTAATTGCAATAGGAACTCACCTGCAAACGGGGCAGTGACTGGATTAGAATTAATAAACAAGTAAAGGTTTTTTTCGGGGGGGGACATTCTCCTTTAGGTGATACAGATGCGGTCGTTAAAAAATAAACTTTGGCTCAGAGCAAGTATTTGAGTCTTGTTTTCATTATGGGGCATGTATTTTGCCCCCCCAAAACTGGTTACAGCAGCTCCAATGTATTTAGGAGCTGGTAGATCATAGAATCATAAAGAGTTTGTGTTGGAAGGGACCTTAAGCTCACCAAGTTCCAACCACTGCCACAGGCAGGGACACCTTCCATAGAGCAGGGTGCTCCAAGCCCCTGTGTCCAACCTGGCCTTGAACACTGCCA
>JANRGW010012134.1:0-39218 GCA_024733675.1 Psilopsiagon aymara
GCATGAGGCTCAGAAAGTCCTTGGCCAGACCAAACATCACTAAGCCATAACTAAAAACATTGGTGTTATCAGCACTGCTCCCAGGCCACAGTTCAAAAACACAGTGCTGAACCAGCTACCAAGAAGGGGAAAAATGACTGCTACTGCTGAACCCACGACAGTGCACTTACAGGTTCCTTAGATGATCTCAAAACTGATCTACAGCAGGCAGTTCTTTATTCTCCCACTCTCTGTCCTTGCTGTCTTTGACTTGGGCAGTAATGGCTGGAGCACTTGCTGATGAAGACTGAGGCAAAAAAGCCGTGGAATACTTTGGTCTTCTCCATGTCCTGGGTGATCAGGTCTCCCATTTCCTTCTGGAGGGGGCCCATATTTTTCCTCATCTTCCTTTTATCCTCAATGTACCTATGGAAGCTTTTTTGTTGCCCTTAATGTGCTTGGCCAGATTGAGTTCTGCCAGGGCTTTAGCTTTCCTAACCTGATCCCAGGCTCTTTGACTATGCCTCTAGATTTATCCCAGGCTACCCATTCTTCCTTTCACCCTCTGTAGGCCTCCTGTTTACATTTGAGTTTGTCCAGGGCTACTTTTTCATCCATGAAGGTCTCCTGGTGTTCCTGCCTGACCTCCTCTTTGTTGGGATGCTTCTCTCCTGGGCTTGGAGAGGGGAATCCTTGAATATTAACCAGTTGTCTTTGACCCCTCTTCCCTCTGGGACTCCACTCCTTGGTACTCCTCCTTCCAAATCCCTCAATAAGCCAAAATCCACTCTCCGGAAGTCCTGGGTAGGAAGCTTGCTGCACACCCTTCTTCCCACCCTAAACATCCGAAACTGCACTATTTAATGATCACTGCAGCCAAGGCTGTCCTCCGACCTCACATTCCACACCAGGCAGAGAGGTAGAGAGGACAAGGTCCAGCATAGCCCCTCTCCTCATTGGTTCCTCTATCACTTGGAGAATCAAGCTATCATCAACACATTCCAGGAAACACCTGGATTGCTTATACCCTGCTGTGTTGTTCCTCCAAGTGATATTGGAGGAATATGGTGGTTAATATGGTAGTTGATTTGGTGGTTGAAGTTGCCTATGAGGACAAGACCTTGTGAATATGAGGCCACACATATATGTCTATGGAGGCCTTCATCCTCTTGGTCTTACTGGTCAGGTGGCATGTAGGACACTCCCACTGTTATGTCCCTTATCCATGCCCTGCCTTTAATCCTGACCCTTAAGCTCTTTGTTAGCCCCTCATCCATTCCCAGGCAGAGCTCTGCGCACTCCAACTGGCCGTTTTAGGGCACCCCTTCGTCATCTCCCCGGATTGTCTTTCTGGAAGAGCCTGTCCCCTTCCATACAATACTGCAGTCATAGGCGGTATCCAACCATACCTCAATGCCTCCACAATGCTTTCAGGAGTGCACACACCTCTTACTCCTCCTGCTTGTTTCCCATGCTATGTGCATTGGCATAGAGGCATCTCAGTTAGGGCCCTGATTTTGCTTGCTTATTCATAGAATCACAGAACAGTTAGGATTGGAAACGACCTTAAGATCATCTAGTTCCAACCCCCCTGCCATGGGCAGGGACACCCTCCACTAAACCATATCACCCAAGGCTATGTCCAACATGACCTTGAACACCTCCAGCGATGGAGCAGTCACAACTTCCCTGGGCGACCCATTCCAGTGTCTCACCACCCTGACAGTTAAGATTTTCTTCCTCATATCCAATCTAAACCTCCTCTGTTTAAGTTTAAACCCGTTACTCCTTGTCCCATCACGACAGTCCCTAATGAAGAGTCCCTCCCCAGCATCCCTAGAGGCCCCCTTCAGGTACTGGAAGGCTGCTATGAGGTCTCCACACAGCCTTCTCTTCTCCAGGTGGAACAGCCCCAACTTTCTCATCCTTTCTTCATAAGGGAGATGCTCCAGTCCCATGATCATCCTTGTGGCCCTCCTTTGGACTTGTTCCAACAGTTGCATATCGTTTTTATGTTGAGGACCCCAGAACTGCACACAATACTCCAAGTGATATCTCATGAGGGCAGAGTAGAGGGGCAGGATCACCTCCCTCAACCTGCTGGTCACACTCCTTTTGATGCAGCCCAGGATACGTTTGGCTTTCTGGGTTGCAAGCACACACTGTAGGCTCATGTTCATTTTTCCATCGACCAATATCCCCAAGTCCTTCTCCGCAGGGCTGGGGTCATTGGAGTTCAAAGCTTGTACTGAAGTATAAGCATTTGTTTCCTCTGAGTGTGTCTACTCTGAAACAGCTGCAAAATGGATAAGCGCTTTCACACATTCTTATAGTTTCAGCCATACCATTTTAAAATGATTGAATTTTCATCAGAGATCAACATTAAACTTGATTGCAGACAACTTTAAAATAAAATAGATTTTTTTTCTAAAGAGAATGAAGTTGTACAAAACAAAAACAAAGCCATTTCCTTCTGCCAATGCAATATATTGTTTAATGTGTTTTACTCTGAAAAAACACCTGGCATATGCATTATATTTTCAGCTCCCAACAGTCTTAACAGGTAAAATTAAGTTAATAATTCCTACCAACATGAAAAAATGAATGTTATTTGCAATATAACAAATATAACAAATTTTTCTAATTCTTAAAAATATATATAAGTGAAAAATTAATTTCTGTCACAGAGATAAGATATGCAAATTTTGAGACTGTGATATTTCTTACCTTGCAGTGAGAATTACACTTTTCTTCCTAGAAACTGAGCTCAGCATTAGTTTCAAGCAATTAAGAAGAGCTGTGTATTGAAGTTCAATGTTTTAAAAGATTTGGAATATTTGACCTGTAGTACAATCAGATCGTCAACATTATTGACACTACATAAAAATTAAATTAAACATAATAATTCTCAATTTAGAATTAATTTTGTAGATCATGACAGAACATGAGATTTTTTTATAAGTATGATCTACTGTAGGTTAGGTAAAGTAGGCCAGAGCGGCCTAATCCCATTTTATAAGAGAATTTATGGCAAGATACTGTTACAAGGGACATGGTAACACAAGATAATGTGATTTATGCTCAATATTATCATACTGGCAGAATTTGGACAGAAGTTTTTGTTTGTCGAAACCTCAGAGTAAAATAGCAGAACTCTTTAATCAAATAAAGATATTTATACTTTCTTTCAAGAGAGTTACCATCTGCAACTGTCTACCACAGCTTATCATGGAAACCAAAGAACGAAGACAGAATCAACACTACTCAAGAGACATCTCAGAAAAACTTGTGTCACACAGGATATTCCATCTCCTAGGACAAAGGGAAACACAAATAGTAAGCTAGACCTTGGACTGTTTCTACAAGATGGAAATACAGGAGCAATCATCAGCTCTCCATACACTGTGGAGAGAGAGATGGGTCCCTCAGTGGCTGTCATCTGGCACCTCATGTTTGTTGGCTGTGCTGTCCCTCTCTTGCCTACCAGGAATGAAGAAGGAACTAAAGCTGCTAATTCCTAAATAGATTTCTTGATGGAAAATAAACAAAACGCAGCCAAGGACAATGGCTCCCTTGGTCTCCCTCTCACTGTTTGTTTAATGCTTGTTTTGCACACACAAATATTCCGGTCTTCTAAGGATTTAGCCTAGAAACTTTCAAAGTATAAAGAATACCCAAGATACCATAAAAATTCCACCACTTTACATTAACAGTCTCCAAGAGAATTTAGCATGTGTTCTCTTAATTGAAGAAAACCTGGAATGATCAATTTAAAAGAAAAAATTTCACCATGTATGTCCGATATGTAAGGCATTTATTTTATATTACGTTCACATACTGGTGCTTGTTGTCTGTATTTGTAGAAAGAAATGTGGATTTAATATATGTTTATATTTTTAAATTTATGTCATATAATTATATATATTTTATACTTTAGTAATTACCCAATGGAGTTAGAGGTGCAAGAATAGTGCAAGCTCAATGGTAAACCCTTACAAGAATTTTCCCCCTCCAATAGTAAGATATCATTTAGACAGACTTGTGTCTGTGTGCATAACAGACAAATATTTTAATGTTCTGTGGAGCTGCTGCTTGATTATTTTACTTGTCATTAGCTCTTTTTCTAAAAAAAAAAAAAAGAAATATCATTCTATCTGCAGCATTGCCTCTTTGTTAGTATCTATTCTGCAGAGGTAGAATAAAAAAAGCAAAACTGATCAAAATATCTCCCTCTATTTCTGAGTTTCAATCAGGTGAAGTATGGAAAACTTTTCAAAAAAAGAAACTTAGTAATGTGAAAATAGAAACTTTTGTGAATGAGTAAGATATTTCATTGCTATATAAAGCTTGAGATTTAAAGCATTGCATCCTTCAACTTTTATAATTAAAATCCTTTGGAATTTCAGAAGTGTAGAATGCTGAAATTCTCATCAGCATCCTCACAATAGGAGGAGCAGTGGCTCTTGTGGAAAATTTGGATTCCCTTTTTAAAAGGGAATTCCTGTTCTGTAGTACTGATAAAGCAGTGGGGATTTCCTGATTAAAAAAAAAAAATAATAAAATCTTTTCATGATAGTCTACCACATAAACTTCACATATATGTTTTTTCACTCTGGTTTTTCGTGTGTGAATTGCAGTTTTACCGTGCTTTATTTTCTGCCAAATACTCAAAGAAGGATGGAAACTATCACAAAACTAAGTAGTTCCTTGAATGAATAGTCTGATTTTGCTATGAATCCTGAAATAAACATATTTATTTCTTTTAACTACTGCTGTCTAGTGGAAAGAAGGGCATCAGATATTTCACAAATTAACTAAAAGTCAAATGAAGCAAACTTAGCTGCCTCAGTATACATACACAAAAAAACTGAAGTGATCTACTTGGGGGAGGAAAGCACAAATGAAAAAGTAAAAGGACTATAGTAATGGTCTTACACTGAGGTAACAATTCTATACAGCATATAGATATGAACAACTTCCTGGGAAGGTGGTGTGTCCTAAGGTTTGAATTTGACATTTGAGTGGGTTTTTTTCAAGCCTTAGTTAATTTTATTTCATCTCCCTGTGTTGTTTGGTTGGTTGGTTTTGTATTCAACAAAGCTAACATTAGTTTTTTATAAAATGCATGATGGGTCAGAAAATGAAAAAAGTGCTTTGGGATGGACTGTTTTCATAAGTCAGGAAGAGCCCAGTCAATGCATTTCATGTTTCATGGGAGACGTATTCTCCTTTCCTTTCTTCTTTTTTCCTCCTTTTTTTTTTTTTTTTTTTAATGTTTATGGAACAAGGCATTCAAATTGTATTTCCTTTTCATATTTATTCTTTGTTTTACAAAACACAAAATAAATTCAATTGCAATTCAATTCTTCCCTGTATAGTTTCTAACTATCTATCAGAGACAAGTCTGCCTATAGCAATGGGAAACAGGAGGAGAAGATTACAAAACAAAGCAGTTAAAAGGGTTAATTTTCCTCTCATTTGGATTTGAAAACAGAAATACTACAGGTGCTGCTGCTATTGACTAATCTTAGATATTCTATCTGTCCATTAGCTCATGCACATCTGAGTAAGTCATGACTTATTGAAATAGAACATTGAAGATAAAGGCCTTCTTTCATTTCCCAGTCTTCCTCTCATGAAGTTAAACATATCTTGCTACAGCCTTGCTCTTATGGTTTCTCATGCTCCATTCGTCTCTTCAAGGCCTAGCTCATTCACAGTTGATGTTCAGTAAGCAAGGTGATAGAGAAGCATTTGTTGCAGCCTGCTGTCCCAATACACAGAACACATGGCTGCTTTAGTCCTCTAAAGGGGGACCAGGGCTACTTGAAGCATGTATCTTTTTTTCCTCCTCTCTGGTGAGGATTCAATCATCTGGGAAATTTTGCCAAGGAACTGACTTATTGAAATACAGTAAGTTGTTAACAGAAGCTGGGAGGCAGCCAAACTGGTTGACATCCAGCTGTGACAAGTGAAAGCAACATGTAATTCAAATACCAGAAAAAGACAGAGAAATTTGTCCTATCACTGGTGCTTGTTCTTCAAGAACTTGTCATGATTGTTCTTCATCTTCATGTCTTGAGCAATCTTCATCTTGATCATCATTACAGTTACAAAGTTAAACTTTATAATGGTTTTCAGACATGTCAGTCTCTTGAAAAATGCTTCAGGCTACTAAATATTCATTCAGCTAGAGAACTGAATGATTAATGGAAATGCTTAAGAGTAAGAAGAAAGTAGGTCTCATTTCTGATATCCTCTTTTATTGCGACAGTGGAAAAAGAACTCTGTCAAGGTCCAAATCCAAGCAGATTTAAATTTCCAGATTGAGTTGAGGAAAGCAGACATGGTTTTTCAGTTAGAAATGAACCAGACATAATTCTTCAGTTAGCCATCTATTAAGAGTTAAAAATATATGCCTAGGAACATTTTGACAGTCTTTTTAATGTTGAAACTAAAGGTTACTTTTTTCATCCTGTTCTATTAACATAATGGCAATAGCACTAACATATGGCAAGATGGCAAGTGGTAGACCTTTAAAGGTGTAGTTTTCACTAAGCAAATGGTCTCATTAAGAAGAAATTCACCTCCAGCATTAAGGCATTTGGAACAATGTGCAAACTGTTGTTCTATGTAGAAGTAGCTTCTGAGGTGCAGGGTTTGAATCTTGGGCCACCAGGTTTATACTCAAACTGTGGAACCTCAGTTTATGTTCTGTCTGATTTCATGTCAGAGCAAGGTCTGTATGTGCCCCAAATGCAAGTTACCTCCCTTCCACGATGGGGTTCCCTAGGAGCACCAGCTAGTAGGAAGCTGGGCTTGCTCTGGACTGGTCTAAAAGAGTCCATCAGCACGTCAGGGCACCCATAGGACCTGCAAACTAGATACAGTATAAAAGTTTCCTGCTTTTGCCTTACCAAGAAAAATTAAATTTAGCAGATATCAAAGCTATTCACAAAGTGAGGAAGCTCTATACAGCAGGCTTCTCCTCTCCTTTGTAATTTGGGATTAACATGAGGAAGCAGGAGAGCTGTTCTAAATTAAATTGTCAGGGCTCCTTGAAGGCTGAACCAAAGCTTACATTAGAATCCTTTCTAGTCTTTGTCCTGAGATCTAACACTTACTTGAATTCCATAGAGCTGCCTAAATACTGTATTTACACAGAGAACTGTGATTTGCAACTTGAAGATAGCTCATGGCCACTTTTCTCTCGTTACTTGAGACTGGAGAAGCAGAATCCCCAGTATATTTTCCGCACAAATTGCTCATCCAGATATAACAATGACAATCAAACTAGCCTCATAAAACTGATTCAGCTGGTTGTGTTTTCAGTCACTTATTCCAAAATGTGTGAAAGTGCAGACACAGTGAGGCACAGCCCACTTGAAGTTATAACAAATTGGTGCTAGGTTGCAAGCAAAAAAACTAAAGACAGGAAAGAGAAATCTGGCTAAAGTTTTCATTGCTATGCTTTTTATGTTTCCACCCTTACAACATAATTAGAGTTGAGTGCAGTTTTTTCCTAACCAAAATATTGCAATCAGTACAGATAGGAGAGTGGAAGCTGCTGTATTATTGTAACAGTTCTACCACAGTTATCAAATGTGAATAAGTTATTCCGGTAGAAATAGTTTTGTACCAGTTCAGAGCCTGTACCTTTTTTAACATTACCACTTTTAACATTGCCAAATTCAAGCTGATACAGTTAAAGTGGTACAAACATTACACGTAAACAAACTTCTTAAATTCTGTAGGTGGAATTATGACTCACTGACTTCAATTTGATAAGGAATACCCAGCTGTGCTGGTTTTCCATTCATCAGATAGATAGGATTAACATAGTTTACTTACTTTATAGCAGTGCAGGGAAGATTAATTACTGTCTGTATGCTCAATCTTTCAAGGATGAAAAGCACTACACAGACACTAACCACCACAAAAGAAGTTATAATGACCTGCAGAACAAGGTACTGCTTAGCTATGTGATGCTTTCCACTGGAACTGAATAGTCACAGGCATTAATCCCTTCCTGAAATCTAGAAAGTGGATAGTTAAACATATTTACAAATAGGAGTACTGAAATGCATTAAAAAATTCAGATGCTTCTAACAGTTTCACCTTCATATTATGAAACGGTTGAATTTTTCTATCTGTGAGATAAAAAATTGGTTTAAGACATTCAGATTTAAACAGATCATCTGAACTGCTGTAACGGATGTTTAATAAAGCTTCATGTCTAACATAAGACCTGGTTTTGTCCCAACTTTCGTTGAAAGCACTTCCTGACTTCAAACTTTTACATCTTGAGGCTTTTTCCTTTTTTTTTTTTTTTTTCTGCCATACTTTTATTTAGTTTTTCCTAGCTCAATTTTCAAAGTTTTATTTCTGAAGTAGTAAAACAGAAATGAATTAAGGAATCCCTTTAATGTTGGCAATTACTTGCCTAACTAAAAGAGATGCAAATAGTTAAATTGTTTTCCAAATGGCATAATCAGGCTTTAAATATAACCCTCTGTAATATACACACATTTATATGCGTCCAGGACATGGGTACCAGAAAATTTTTTTACAGTGCTTTGTCAGAGTATGACTGATTCCGCAGTAAGTCAGGGTGCATGCACATAGAAGGGGATGTGCCCTAAACATATGTGGAGATAGACATTGCTTTTCCCCAAACCCTTGAAGCCTCCTGCCCATCTCTGGGGTTTTTTTTGCAACAGGTAACATTTGTCTGCTGTTCTGAGTCTCTTTGCAGCTTTTTGAACACACTGGGTATGCCAGCCTCAGGCCAGGCACATGGCAGAATTAAGCTGTAAGATTTTTCTAATATAATCACTAAATTAAGACCTCTTATAGCAAAGCATAAAGATGAAACTACTGAACAATGAGAGATTCAGTTCTAAAAACCTCTGTCTGATTTCATTTATCTGATTGAAAACCATACCTGGCCCTTGAAAAGACAAACTAGTGATGACCCACCCAGCCCTCCAGGTTTCTTTGGACCCTGTCAAAACCCACATTTGAAAGTAAATTTTTAAACTTAGGAAATAAACAATGGACTTCATTTGCAGAATCCACTTGCAATTGTTAAAAAACGATGGAAATTATGTGTGCAGATGGCTTCAGGGATGTGACTATAAAAATAGCTGAAGCTGAACATGTTTAAAGCCAGAGAGGAAGACACCCTCAGAGACAGCTACAAAACTTGGAAACTCCAGCTTATAGAGACAATGCTTATGTATCTCATTTTTTATTTTCCTGCTGTCCTGCTGTAAGGTCCCTCAGAGATCCAGATTCTTTTCAGCTACATAGGATTTAAAGCATTTAAAAGTGGAAAAACAGGGAAAGAAGCAAAAATTTATTTGCAAGATTCAAAAGAAGGTTTTTAACTCCAAAAGAAAACCCAACTGTAGACATCCTTCTGTGCAATTATTTTTTTTAAAAGAAAAGCACCAGCAAAGAAATCTCCCCACCAAAACTTTAGTCATGCCTAAGTATGGATATAACATTCAGAACCTTATTAAAGCTGTTTTGCTGGGATCATAGAAAAGTGCATTGACCTAGTCTAATGAAAAATTATTTCATTTAAAAAAAAACCTGCTGCATAGGTGGTTTCTTCCACTAAACTACACACAGCATTTTAAGTTATCTTTTACTTTTTCCCTTTGGATTTTAATGCTTAAAAATGGAGTTTCAAGCTTTGTGAAACAAAGTCTCTCAGGCTGCTTAGGAAACCACAAGAAACAGGACAGGAAGATGTCAGCCTGAATCATAGAATAGTTAGGGTTGGGAAGGAACTTAAGATCATCTAGTTCCAACCCCACTGCCATGGACAGGGAAACCTCCCACTAAACCGTACCACCCAAACCTCTGTCCAATCAGGCCTTGAACACCGCCAGTGATGGAGCATTCACAACTTCCCTGGGCAACTCATTCCAGTGCCTCAACACCAGGTAAAACCACATCAATCTGGGACTTTGCTTATAATACCCCCAGTTCCTACCCCACAGGTGAGAGGAATAGCAACTTTTATGATTTCATTGTGAAATTCTGCACAGTTGTGTGCGTCACTGGCTCTGGGAGTCTTCTGCTGTCTGTGTACTACAGAAAAGATTGGTTCTTTCACACTCTTTTCAGGTATCCTATTATTCTTTTTAAGCTGTCCCAATTTTTTTTGGGACAGTTTTTATATTTCTTGTATTCAGCTGAACAGAACTCATCCTGGCTTCACGGTCAATGCAGCCTATCCCCAGTGACTGAAAGTTTAGCCCAGCATGTCTTCATTTGAGAGGATAACAAAGAGGTCTCCTAAGAATAATACGAATAAAAAAAAATGTTTCTGCCCCACTGAGAAACCATCATAGACCCTGAGGGCAGTGCACAATTGCTACGTTGATTCATGGAGAAGCAAGAGAATTTATATTGCCTTGCAGGAATGAACCTCTAGTCTCCTAATATGCTCATAACACATGCTCGACCCTTTCCTCTTCAATCCACTACCTCTTATTTCCTGGAGAGAATACTGAGTTGCGACTTAATTTGCATGTTTTGTTTCCTATTAAGCAATAATAATAATAAAAAAAAATCTCTGATTTATTTAGAGTGAGGAAAAATACAATTTCCTCCCAGAGCAACAGAGTCTTGAATTAATATTATCCTTTAAATATGTAACTGTGTTCTATAGTCAAGCACAGCCTGTACTACTGATTTGCTTTATATGCCTTAACATTAGAGATACTGAGATAGTTGACAGCTGAACCCTTGCACTTCTAAGCTCATGAGGGACCACCCTGGAGCCAAGCTAACAGGTTAGTTCAGAAATTATTTTAAGATGAAGAGTAATTAAATTCACAGGGCTGGATAATGTAAGAGACAGAACTGAGCAATTATGCAGACAGTGCAAAAATAGTTTTTCACACAGATGCAAAGAATTCACCTGAAGATATACAAAAAAACTTTAAGATCACACAGAAGATATATGTTTGAAATAACATGGAGTTGTTGCATACATTGCTATGAAGGATTTTTTGAGAGCTATATATTATGGTTATACTATGGCTTGCACATTTTAGGAAAAATCTGTCAGTGATTTGTCTTGAGAGTGTGAAATTTTGTCCAAGCTCTGGCTTGTTGCCTGGTTTCTGGAAAGCTGCTCCTAGCTTAACAATGCTGAGGATAAAACATGGACCAGACATTGCTTAGGCTGATCTCCGCCGTGTTTCTCTGGCTGCACCTGATCAGCATAAACATAACCATGCAACCATTCTCCCTCATAAAAGCAGTTTTTTTTATTTATAGAGACAACAATGTGACAGGAACCAATCTGTAGTATTTTCCTTAGTGACACTTTATATCTATCTTCCCATAGGAGTTATTCCTTCTCTAAGAGGTCTTCTGAATTAATATTATTAAAATTGTCCTCTCCCAAAAAGGTCTCAGATAACCCTTTGTATCAATAGCATTTCCTGCTTTTTACTTTTGCTACAGTTTTATGGGTGGCTTAAAATGAGCTGTGGGCAGCTTCTCTACAACTCTGTAGCTTCCCATCTTTTGTGTTCAGACCATGTGACACAGGGGGCAATGGCATAGAACACACCTCAGGTGACAATAAGCATCCCATAAGCATCACATTGGGCACAACATTGGTGATAAAGTCCAATCAATTTTGTTAAAGAAAGAAATAAATTAATCAAACTGTAATCACAGTCCTCCTGCTTAAATATGACTGTGTCTATAGCACAAGCCATAACTTTTAGAAGGATTTTCATCTTCATTTCTGAGAAAACAGAGATTCTTTCCTGTGCCCAACACCAAACCCAGAATTAATCACGCTTTCACAAACTACAGTACAAATATTGCATGAAACATGACTGATTTTCCGTATTACTTCAGCAGTAGAGATTTCTGGAGATTTCAGTAGAAGTCAGCAGCACACATCAAAACGTACATATCTACTTGTCTGCATTCCCACAGCCTTGCTTAATTCCCATGGAGTGACTGGAAACATTCTGGTTGACTTAAATAGCTTTTTGATCCATATCAGTCTCCTTTGGAGCTGCCAAATTCTGCTGAATAAGAAGTAACTCTGTAAGAGTCATCGCTACATGCATCTATTTCCTTGCTTCTTGAAACTTCTTTTCCCCTGCCAGCACCACTAACTCTTTGAAATGGTACTAAGAGCAATTTTGCTAAATATAAACCTTAATTTTAAATTCTCTCTACAGACATCCAATTCCAAAGACAAATTGGTTTTGATTAAAATGATGAGACGTTTTGTGTAAGAAGATCCATTAAAGAAATACTATACATTCACAAATTCCTCAGTACCTTCTAGTTAACATTATTTTTCTTAATGCCAGGTGTTTTCACCTGCTTTTTTTAGCACTTGTCTTTGCCTCAGACAGAACAAAACATTAAATTACTAAGAATATTTACCAGCTGCCTACTACTTCCATGTGCAATTACTGTATGAATTGGCCCAAACCGGTCTGTACGCCCTACTATGCCTGTGAAAGGGAATCAGCTTCATAAAACTTGGACTTTTTCTACTTCGAAGAAGGACTGAAAGAAATCTGTTGGTTTGCACTTGACTGTTACAAAGCATTACAATCACGATACAAAGAGGAAAGAAAATCAGTTTCTATACTGAATAAAGATCTGTCCATCATATTTGAAAAATCATGGCAGTCAGGTAAAGTTTCCAATGACTGGAAAAAGGGAAATATAACCCCCATTTTCAAGAAGGGGAAAACGGATGAGCTGAGGAACTACAGCCCAGTCAGCCGCATCTCTGTGACTAAAAAATCTTAGAGCAAATTCTCCTGGAAGGCATGCTGAGGAACATGAAAAACAACAAGGCGCTTGGTGACAGACAGCATGGCTTCACTAAAGGGAAATCCTGCCTGATCAATCTGGAGGCCTTATATGATGGGCCTACGGAAGTGATGGAGAAGTGTAGAACAGTTGATGTCATCTACCTGGACTTGTGCAAAGCGTTTGACACTGTCTCACATGACATCCTTGTCTCTAAGTTGGAGAGACATCAATTTGATAGGTGGAGCATTCGGTGGATAAAGAACTGGCTGGATGGCCACACGCAAAGGGTTGTGCTCAATGGCTCAATGTCCAGCTGGAGACCAGTAACGAGTGGTGCCCCTCAGGGATCGGTGCTGGGACCGGTCTTGTTCAACATCTTGGTTGGTGACATGGACAGGGGGATTGAGTACACCCTCAGCAAGTTTGCCAATTGCACCAAGCTGTGTGGTTTGGTTGATATGCTGGGAAGGAATGCCATCCAGAGGGACCTTGACACACTTGTAAGGTGTGCTGATGCCAACCTGATGAAGTTTAACCATGCAAAGTGCAAGGTCCTACACCTGGGTCAGAGCAATCTCAGGCATAGCTCCAGGTTGGGCAGAGAAGAGATTCAGAGCAGCTCTGTGGAGAAGGACTTGGGGGTGTTGGTTGAGATAAAAAATGAACATGAGTCGGCAGTGTGCACTTGCAGCCCAGAAAGCCAACCATATCCTAGGCTGCACCAAGGGGAGTGTGACCAGCAGGTCGAGGGAGGTGATCCTGCCCCTCTACTCTGCTCTCGTGAGACCTCACTTGGAGTATTGTGTGCAGTTCTGGTGTCTTCAACATCAAAAAGACATGGAAGTGTTGGAACAAGTCCAGAGGAGGGCCATGAGGATGATCATGGGGCTGGAGCATCTCCCGTATGAAGATAGCATGAGAAAGTTGGAGCTGTTCAGCCTGGAGAAGAGAAGGCTACATGGAGACCTCCTAGCAGTCTTCCAATACCTGAATGCGGCCTCTAGGGAGGCTGGGGATGGACTCTTCATTAGGGACTGTCGTGATAGGATATGAGGCAACGGGTTCAAACTTAAACAGGGGAAGTTTAGATTGGATATGAGGAAGAAATTCTTTACTGTGAGGGTGTTGAGGCACTGGAATGGGTTGCCCAGGGAAGTTGTGAATGCTCCATCACTGGTGGTATTCAAGGGCATGTTGGACAGAGCCTTGGGTGACATGGATTAGTGGGAGGCGACCCTGCTCATGGCAGGGGGGTTGGAACTAGATGATATTAAGGTGCTTTCCAACCCTCTCTATTCTATGATTCTGATTCTATGGATCATTCATGCAATGAAAGCATGAACTATGTTACTAGTACAGTTATGAAAAGTTTGCTATTTTTTTCCTAGTGTACTTTATCTCTGAACCTGTAGTTTATTGCAAGTAAAATGATTTCTTTCTTAAATTCTTTTTCCTCTCAGACTAACATGGTTAAATTCTGTCATTCAGTACTAGCTCTTAATTGCACTGCACTTGGATCCACATGACCGTGTTGACAAAATAGTTGTAAATGAGGGGGAAGAATTTTCCACTCTCCTAAAAGCATGCAGATGCCTGATGTTCCACAAACATAAAAAGCAGCAACTCCAACTCAGATGGGAGTTGTAGTAAATATAATAGATCCAGATACCCAGCCAAGTGAAGTTTTCTAATTAGAAAAGTTGCTTATGAAATTTTACATTTTTTATTTATCCTGTTTGAAGTGAACATTTTATTTTGAAGTAACATATTTAGGATGCAAGAAAATTATTTTCAGTCAGAAACAAACAAAAAAAATCTATTTTATAATTTTAGAGTTTGGTTTTACCTTTTGCCTTATTTTTCTTCATTTTACAGGAAGAAAAATAACAGAGGGTGGAAAAAAAGCACTATCATAGAATCTGTTTATATTTTTTTATAAAACTGTTTTCTGCATCAACCTAGCTGGAAGCCAAAAGTGTGGAAAGTCTCTTTTTTCATGTTTTTCTCCTTGCCTTGCTCCCTTCAGCACTCTTATTTGATGGCAACTGGCTTTTGGAAAAGAATTAAAGCAGGGAGATGTTATCCACAGTGTAGATACTATAATATGGCCTTGAATCCCTTTTGACAACATTTTTAAATGGGGAATACCAGGAAACATGGCAATGCTCAGCACTCATTTATATTCCAGTGCAGAAAGCTGCCTGAAAGCTAAGGTATGTGTATTAGCAAATAATAGCTGGTAGGAGTTGTCAAAGGCTTCTTTGAAGTCATCTGTAATCAAGCAAAGGACTATGATAGTCTGCTAAATTATACTTATGTGCACTAAGCTGTACATGAAAATACCATTGTTTTGAGTATATAAGGCAGCAACAGGTAGAAGTAGTGTTGTGTTATTTTGTAAGTACAATATAAAGGACACTTCATGAAAATTTGGTCCATCAATTGAGAAAGCATAAACTCAGGCCCTGTTTTCACCTCACTATTCTAAAAATGTGTGAAGTTAGATGTCAGATTTCATTTGTTTAGGTTATAAAAAGTTAGTCTAAGGTAAGGCAAACAATAGGCTAGTTTTAGAGCTGTGTGATGTTTTTCCACATATAAAATTGCTTATTGAATACATATTATATACTGTAAAGCAGAGTAGCTTTTAGAGAATCTCAACTTTCTGTCTCAATATACCAAAGTATGCTGAGGCATGCTTTTAGGATAAAATGCATAGTAACAGACAGTAGCAACCTGCAACACACAAATCAATACATTCCAGCTAAGCTACCTCCTGCAACTACCAGAATATGTGTATCAGTCCCCTGTGCCCTTCCAGAGCACAGAAAAAAAAGCCAAAACATTGTAGTCCATTAGGAATACAAATTCAATATATTCCTCCTAATTACTTTTTAATTTCCATCTCATCTATGTATAGTAGCTGCAGAAGGAAAAAGACTCCTTTTCTTTATTCTACCACTGCCTTGCTTATTTGACCTTAGTCATATTACAATTTCTCTATTCCTTAATTGATTCTTCTGCATCATGTGTGTAATTAAAGCTACTTTCCTTTTAGATATTAAGTGGACCTGAGCTTACCTTTTACAGTCTGTGGGAATTTTTTAGAGAAGAACCTCAAATTATTATTATTTTTTTTTTTTTTTAATTTTGTGTTATTATTTTACAGTCCTGAGCTCAATTAATTCACTAGATTGTGTAGTTCTATCCATTGGATCCAATTTACTTTGAAATTTTCAATTCTAACATAATTTATATTAAACTTTCTTTTTAATACAAGAAATATTTTTGTTGGTTTTTTTTTTTTTTTTCAGCCAATAAAAAGGACCACACAATCTAAGGAAGAGTTTTTTTCTTTTTTGAGACTACTTAGAACCTTGCTCTGACTTTTGAAAAAAGGGCTTACTTCAGAAGTTTTATATAAGTAGGATTGCAGAATATAGGTCAAAGTGCTCAGAATCATCCTGGAAATGAAGAAAAAGGAAATCAATGGCCACTATATGTGTAATTCATATAGAGAAATAATCTTTTTTTTTCCTTAGATTGGACCTTTATCAATAAATCTGTTGGCTTCCGTATGATCTTCTATAGACTAAGGAAATAGTGCTGTGGGAACTTTATTGTCCGTTATTAAGTCTTACTCTAAATACAAACAGACAAAATATCCCCAGTTGACTGTGGTTTGAAAAGAAATAGGCAAGTACAAAAGAGCAAGAAGAGAAATATAATATATAGTCACTAAACACAAATATAGAATATATAAATTTAGGTAGATTCTGTGTGCTACATCAAACGGTAAAACAGATGGATGGCTAGCACAGTTATTGTTACTTAGACTTAACGCTCACACTAAATTTCACTTTGAAATGCTAAGCCTGTCATTTCTCTTGTGGATAAATTATACCTTATTGTCAGTTCTGTTTTTGTGGCAGTGTAGAAGCAGCCTTCAAGGGGAAATGCAATTTCAGATGTCCTTTATGTACAACGCAACACAAATCAAATTTTCTTTCTTGATTCCCTTGTTTTGCCTCTTTGTGGACCTCTGCAAAGCAGTGGTATCTCTTGTCAAGTCACCTCTGTCACTCAGCCTTCATCTTTGTGAAAGCAGTCAAAGAATATCCAAGAATGAATGAACTCCAGAAGACTGTTCTGCAGACAGGAATTCAATATTGGTTCTGTCTGTTCATGCGCTCACTTATCAGCTGACAGAATATTTACTAAATGTAAACAAAGCACGCTGTGTAATAAATATGAAGTCGTGCACTGGTCAAAAAGGAGAATTAAAGCACGGGAAAACAACAGTTTCACAAGTATATTTTCCAAATTATGGTTACCAGGAAATGCGAAACTGTAAGAAACACTATTTGGAAGTAGTGATATATACATTTTCAGTAACTGTTGAAAAATCTGTATGGGATATTGCTGAAAAGTAGCTTCTGAAGAATGGACACTGATGGCATAATTTAAAGATATTTTCTGAACTATGCTGCAAAGCCTATCAGGAATCATAGGTAATACCTTACACCTTCATTACTTGGCATTCACAACAAAAAGAACACATTCTGCAAATGAGCCACAAACTGAAAATACCTACTCAAGCCTGCAAGCAAAAAAAAAAGCCTCCAACAGATAAATTTACAAAAGTTTAATCTGATTTCTAAATAGTCACCCTCACCGATGAAAAGGTATTTAACCTACTTAAAATATATGTCAGTTTTCAAAGCAAATCAACATATTTCAGGGAATAGTATTAGTTTTCTTGTCATAATGAAAATATATTGTTGTTCCTTTCAGCTTCAGAGCATTGTATAAACCAGAACCTCATGCAACAACTGTGTTAGATCTCCCAAACTGTCAAAATGAAAAGGATTTCTTCTATCTGTTGATGCAGATGACTTGTTATAGTTACTGCTCTGTACCCCTGATTCTGTCTTGTTGAAGTGAATGGAACATAATGAAAATGGAGGCTTTGTTGCTATACTACGGACAGATCACTTACAGCAATGAGGTGACATAAGAATTCTGGGGGCTTAGTTTAAACATTAATTATTTAATAGTATAAGCCTTAAACTTGTATTTCTCTGGACTTTATGGTAAAACTCATGTTTAGTCTGATCTGAGCTGCTTGAGCATTTTGAGAGGAATAAATATGGGCTTGCTTACAAATTAAATGTTTAATGCTGCTAGATTTGTACAACTATAAGCTTGATACATATAGAGTGCTGAAGCTTTCTAGATTTACTTAGGATTAGGAGTCAGACTCCAAGTGAAACTTTTCTGTAACTGACACTCAAAACCCAGTTAGGCAGGCTGCTTGAAGGTGTGGCTTCTATTGACAGCACTACCTCTAAATCTATCAGATAAGTCATTTAATCTTTATATGTATCATTTTCTCATTCTTTAGAAAAAGGATACTACCATCTACTATCCTGTTGAAAGGATTTCAGATTTGAGAATGAAAGATTCTATGTAGACAAAAAGCAATTGTTAATCATGGCTATCAACTTAAGAGTTTTATATGACTGAAATGGAAAATCATCTTGTCCGTGCTCCATTGTATCAGCGCACGCCTGTAAAAACTATTATATGATCTGTTATTGCGATAATTTGACATCTGTCTTGTGACACAAGTTGAAAACATGAAGGAACTCATGTTACAATGTGCACCATGGAATTAATTTTCTCAACACCGTTATCTAAAGTAGCCTCATAAGATAGCCTTTATCTGAAATAGCCTTACCTGCAAGAAAATATTCAAGCCTGGAAATAGACTAATTTATCTATTAAATTTCATTGGTGCCAGAAAGCAAACTGATTTCTGGCAAGAGTGAAATGAGAGGATATTAAAAAAAGACACCCCCCCCCCAAAACCAACTACCATCCTTGAGTTGTCTCTTGTTTGTGTTTGGCTATTTCCTGAGTTCAGGTCCATGCAGTGCTTGCGGTGGACTCTTGAGGTTATAAGTTAAAATTTTCTAAAACTCATTACTCTCCCTATTAACAAAGAAGACTGAAACTTAAGACCATTATTTTCCAGGGACGTTTGCAAGCCCATTTGAAAATTTGATGAGGAGCTTAGCTTGAAATATTTTTCCTAGGTTTTGGTAAGCTGCAAATGTTGATGTTCCTGTATGGAGATTTGAGCCATGCCTCATGGTTGCTATATCACTGCTGACTTGCACTGAAAGCAATGTTGTGCCTTTTTGGACAACTACTCTCAGAACAATCACATATTCGCTCTCTTCAACACAACTAAATTGGGTGTTCTACCAGAAAATTGGCATGCAACTCATCACAGTGTGACTGAGATGCTCTCAGACGTATCAACAGTTGCCTCCTAAGCAATACACAATCCATAGTAACAACAATAGTATAACTGCCTTTGTCAAAATATTGGGTCACTAATTGGTAACAGTCAAATATGGCCAGCTGATGTATACCTTTTTTCTCAATGTCACTAATAACATTTAAATCCCAGAATTCTATTTGCTCTGAAAAAAATAATGACCCTGAACAGAGACCATGTATATTACTGATGCATTGTCATAGAATTTACTGACCGTGATTTAAAGGTTATTGTGAATTAAAATCCCTAAAGCCATGAAAGCTGAAGAAGAAATGGCTTCTGAAAAAAGATCACAAATCAGAGCAGCATATGAAATAAGCAGATAGATATAAAATAATCTCCTGGCAGACAGACAGATATTCCATGCAAACGAATAACTATTGTATTTTAGAAAATCTGATTTTCTTTCTATCGCAAAGAAGTCACCGCTCTTGATAATATGCAAGAGAAACCAGCCAAAAAAGGGTTTGGATTTTCATAATATTGGCTCATATGAAGTGAGAAAAAAAAAAAAAAAAAAAAGGTTAAATTTATTCTCTTTGGAAAAGGGAAGACTTTGGGGTGACCTACTTAGCTTCAGTGCCCGTGTTACTTGGCAACATATGAAATAAGATGGCAAACAGAATAAATGTGTTTAAGAGCCAGTGAAGACATTTTTATAGACAAAAGGGTTAAATGATATAGCTACAAAGGAGAGAGGTGAGTTTAAAATAAATCTAAAGGACACAGTCTTACTGAGTCAGGTGGCCTTTTCCTGACCAGTAATCTTTTATGTCCCGATGATAGGTTTATTAAGTGAAATAAAAGACAAAGTTTTGCATGTGCTGGATCCAGTAACTGTACAGTAAGTGAAATGGCATATTTGAGAAAGAAAAATAGGAAATTAGAAGGCATTTTTTTCATTAATTCCTACTTTTTTTTTCAAAAGTAACCATGTGGTTTCCACTGATCAGAGGTGGTGAGGGAGGCATCTTTAAGTGCACAAAGGCTGACAAATCCTTTACTATATCTGATTCTTCCTGCTTCCCTTCCCAGTTCTCTCTCTGATGTCCAGAAGCATCATTATTCTAATTAAAGGCTTGTGAGTACTACTCTTCTGTAAGCTCTAATACCATCTAGACATAGAACCAAGCCTTGGGCCTTTAAAACTTCTCAAAATTGTGTCAAAAGTTTTCACATGCTGTGAGAGAAAATAGGGAAGATTGCAGTAATTAAATTACAACAATAAAAAAAATTAAGGTAGAAGAGCAGAGGTGACTGTTCCAATTCTACTTGACATCCGCCTTCTACATTTTGTTGTCTTTTGCAGTATTTAATTGTAGTAATTGACATCTGGGCTTAATTGGCAAAGCACCACCTTGGCGGACCAAGTGAAGATCCACCTCAAAATATTTTATGAAAACTATTTTTTTTAAATATTTCCTGTGGGACTCTCAAGGTGAGAAAAAAGAGGTAAATCTGGAGGCAGGACCTGGTAGTTACTATAACAATGCAATGAAAGCCTTTTCCTACATAGAGCAACCAGGAGGATGTTGCCCTTGGCAAGGTCAGAAGGGCTTTGAGGTGCTTTCTCTGTGGATTTGTGGCAAAAAGAAACATTGGAGAGCAGATGGTGCAACTCAGAAAGTCATGGTTGTTGCATGCAATTTAGGCACCTCTGACAAGCATTTGGCTGCTAGCCAAGCTGCCTGATTTCCTCATACCTGCTTGGGAAATAGTTATCATATGCCTCTCACTGGCAGAGCTACTGGGGAAGGCAGGAAATGTGAGAGCAAGATCTGTGTAGATGAGATTAGCTCCTCATGAGTTTGGAAGGTGCAGGCACAGACATGAGAACCACAAGGCTTGCATCTATGTTAAATCATTCTCTGTATGTACATAAAGGTATATATATGTATACCTACACTTAGAGCTGAAACAGCAGCATGTTTTACATTTCTCTGAACTAGAGAAAATTATTTCTTTTTATCTGCAAGGAAGCGTCACCCATTTGCAGTCCTAAATAAATGTGACTAGCTTTCAACAAAATATGTTCTTGTATTGTAACTTCCTAGTAGAAGGAGAGAACTGAAACTTCAATTCAATTAAAACAATCAGGGTTTTAGGTGAAATCTGATCAAATTAAAAGCCATTGAAAATTAAAATTTATCAGAAAGTTTTGTTTAAAATTTGCAGTTATACAAATATTTTGTTAAGTTCCAACTCTTAGCAACAACTCCTTGAGGAGAAAAATTACCTTGGAAAAACTACTACCAGAGTAAAATATAAAAACTATGGAGAGATGCTGCATTATAGATACAAAAAATGAATGCAGGAAAATTAAATCGTCAAATCCTATACTTCATTCCTTTTAACCTCCAAACCATATAATACTGATGTGTGTTTTTTTCTTTTTTACTGTTTAAAGCAGATTGCTAATGAGGGAAATGAAGTGAGGAGGATGCAACACTCTGTTGTCCTCTTGCAGGGGGAACACTGGCAAATCATGAGTGCTGCCTTTTTGGTCAACAATCCAAAAGATGAGAAAAATAATACAGCATAGCCCTTTTTGAAAACAAACAAACTAGCAAACAAGCAAACAGACCACACACAACTAGGAGACACATTCTAATCTGTTATTTTAGCTTTGATTATTCACAAGTCAGATTGCTCAAAATTTGGACATATTGTTCCTCTCCTATTTCAAAACTCAAATAGAAACATATTTTGCTTACAATGAAGTGTTATTGCCTGAATTTTTCAAAGGACCCTTGAGTCAGCTTGATAATAGGGAGTTTGCTTTATTCAACAAATATAAGCAGAAAATACACATCCATAGGGAAGCATAATGCAACTCTCACTGGCTCAGACAACACTAATGCTTCTTTGTTGATGCCCAAGCGCTTATCCCATGAGGGTCTTGCTCTAAGTTTCTCCATGGTAATAAGAGAGATTAGATACTCTGCTGAAGAAAATCGTCATAGCTTCATGGATTTTATTGAAAGTAACATACGCTAGTTAAGAATCTGTAGGTATGCTAGCAATAACCTGTGGTCAAATAAAATCTATTTTCTCCATCAAGGTCCATTCAAATGGTTGATTGCTAGTTTTCAATATGCTACATATGTGTTATGAGTGTAAACTGAAGTTTGAGTGGCTTTTTCACTGTAATTCAGGTTCATTTTTAACACATCATTTGTAATAAATAACTTCTGTTGCTGCAGGAGAGATTGTGTTTGATCTTTGAGCATGATGTTATTTACAACAAAAAAGTAAAAAAGACAAAATACTGAGTAAGATCTTAAGTCTCCTGAGGGGTGAGCTTATAGATCAGTATCAGGAAATTATGGCAAGAGTTGATGCAGGTACCCTGAAAAACCTGGCAGACATGACTCATACCATCTACCTACTAAAATATCCAAACTTACATGTCAAGAGCATTCTATAATATGTTTATGTAATATGTTTTCATTTTGAAACACTAGAAATATCTTTATCTTCTAGATCACAAGACTCCTAGTTATGGGTAGCATACATACCCCTTCTCTCATGCATTTACTGGCTACTAGGAATGGCATATTCTTGTGCGTTTTAACTTTCTCAATACCTGTTTATGTATAGGTACATATATATTGGAAAACAATGACAACAACAAACATGACATATCCCATACAGGACAGAAAAACTTATGGCTCAAGAAACATAACAGCTGTGAATATCAAAACCTTTTACAATCCCGTGCAGGTAAACAGAATCCAGCAATGTTCAATGGGAAATAAAAAAGCAAATTGTCACCTGAAAGGATTAAGTTGAATTTTTAATCTCCCCATTTCTCTATATGGAAAATACAATATGAACAATTCCTCTCAAATATGATGTAAAACCATTCTGACAGTTTTTACAGAGGTTACTCTTTTTCATCAGCATATTTTTTTTTTATGGTTCCATCATCTTTATTCTGCATGCATTGCTCCTTTAAGTCAGTTGGGACATGGCATCAGGCTCCTACGGGAGAAAATCCTGGTGTCAGACTTGTTTCATTTGTGATCTCAAGAACGAAATTAAGACTCAAATGAGGTCAATTATCATAATCAGTCTGTTGATTTATTACAAAAAGGCAGTTACTCGAAAAAAGGATATTATTGTAAAAACAGAGATAGTGATAGATCAGAAAAAGAATGGAAATGAAGCATGAATACAGGGTGCAGCGAGAGAGATAGTCACCACTCTGTATCCAGTGATGTCCCAGGGGACATTTGTGGGAATCCTCCAGGGTCCATAGTTGGGATGGGAGCAGTCTCCCCAAGGGTCCGTAACAGTCATTGGAAGTGGGTGTCCTCAGGGAGGGTGTCTTTTGGAGGTGTCCTGCTGGAGGCATACTTGTAGAGTTGTCCTCATGGGGTGTCCTTCATGGCAATTACCTTTTCACCCTTTTATTTTGAGTTAGGGGGAGTACCTCTGTTCTTAATGTCACTTACTACACCTTCCTGGTGGACCAGTTTCACTAGCCTTTCAGCCAGTTCTTTAACTGCACATGTCTGCAGCAATTCTTGGAATAATGGGCAGCAATTCCTCACACCAGTCCTCAAGATAATGGACAGAGGGTCATACCTCAGCTCCTTCCAGCCATCTCTGAAACAACGGTTAGTGGAATCCCATCTCAGCTTTTCACACATATCTTTGAGACAGTGGATGGTGGAATCCGATTTCAGTTCAGTCTCTCACACATGGCCAGGAAATGGACAAGGTATACGTTTTTCAAACAGGGTTTCAAAAATCCTGGTATCCTGGGCTGCATCTAAAAGAGTATGACCAGCAGGTTGAAGGAGGTGATCCTGCCCCACTAGTCTGCTCTTGTGAGAAACCCCTTGGAGTACTGTGCACAGTTCTGGTGTCCTCAACATCAGAAAGACATGGATCTGTTGAAGCAGGCCCAGAGGAAGGCCACAAGGATAATCAGGGGACTGAAGCACCTCCCATATGAAGACAGGCTGAGAAAGTTTGGGCTGTTCAGCCTGAGAAGAGAAGGCTGCGTGGAGACCTCGTAACAGCCTTCCAGTATCTGAAGGAGCCTAGAAAGATGCCAGAGAGAGACTCTTCTTTAGTGACTGCAGTGATAGGATAAGAGGGAATGGGTTCAAAGTAAAACAGGAGAAGTTCAGGTAGGATATAATGAAGAAGCTCTTTACTGTGAGGGTGGTGAGGGACTGGGATGGGTTGCCCAAAGAAGTGGCAAATGCTCCAGCCCCGGGTCAAGGCCAGGCTGGATAGAGATTCAGCAACATGGTTTAGTGAGAAGTGCCCCTGCCCATGTCAGGGGGGTTGGAACTAGATGATCTTAAGGTCCTTTCCAACCCTAACAATTCTGTGATTCTGATTCTATATTCTCAGCTCTTGCTATGCTGTCACAGAACCAAGAGTAAATAAATCACAGATGACCAGAGCCCTGCGCACCCCTCCTCCAGAGGGAACTTGGAGATGTATCCATCAATAACATTGCTACAATTCTGCTGCTGGTAGTGTCTGTCAGGTGCATGTCAGCACAGTAAAAGCATTTGGCCAAGAAACTAGAATTCAAAATTAGATGATTTTTAGACCCCTATTTCTATTGGCTGTTTAAACCTCTGATGTAAAAAATAAATTTTCGTTTACAAGTTAACAGAAAAAAGATAGACAGCACTTATGACAGAACTGCTCCCATAAGCACTCATTGCCTTCCATCCATTCTCCAGTCCACAGAAAAGTATAAACCTGGGCAAAACCAGGATGTCAGAGGAAAATGTTGTTTGTAAAATCATTTCTACCACACAGAGTAGCTTCTAGCACCTGTTCCACATTGACTCTGTGTTCTAAAAAAGTTTCATGGTTTTACCAGCTCTGTGGAGAAGGACTTCGGGGTGTTGGTTGATGGAAAAATGAACATAAGCCAGCAGTGTGTGCTCACAGCCCGGAAAGCCAACCGTATCCTGGGCTGCATCAAAAGGAGTGTGACCAGCAAGTCAAGGGAGGTGATCCTGCCCCTCTACTCTGCTCTTATGAGACCTCACTTGGAGTATTGTGTGCAGTTCTGATGTCCTCAACATAAAATGGACATGGAACTGTTGGAACAAGTCCAGAGGAGGGTTATGAGGATGATCAGGGGACTGGAGCATCTTCTGAGGATAGGATGAGAGTTGGGGCTGTTCAGCCTGGAGAAGAGAAGGCTGTGTGGAGATCTCATAGCGACCTTCCAGTATCTGAAGGGGGCTTACAGGGATGCCAGGGATGGACTCTTCCTGAGGGACTGTAGTGATAGGACAAGGAGTAATGGGTTTAAACTTAAACAGAGGAGGTTTAGATTGGATATGAGGAAGAAATTCTTTACTGTAAGGGTGTTGCGGCACTGGAATGGGTTGCCCAGGGAAGTTGTTAATGCTCCATCGCTGATGGTGTTCAAGGTCATGTTGGACAGAGCCTTGGGTGGTATGTTGGAGCGGGAGGTGTCCCTGCCTATGGCAGGCAGCTTGGAACTAGATGATCTTAAGATCCTTTCCAACCCAAACCTACCCTATGATTCTATGATTCTATGATTCTACAATTGGCCAAAAACTAATAGAATACATGGCTAGATGGAAATTATGTGAAATGGATATTTCACCTGTTTGTCCCTCTATATCCTTGACAATTTTCAGTAATTCTTTTATATTCTTAGAAATGGCCAGTGAGATTTCCAAATCTTGATATACTTCAGTGCTACAATGCTCTTTTACTAGGAAGTGTGATATGCAACAGAGGCTGGAATTAAAGCCCACGCTTTTTTGCCATTCCTACTGACAAAGCAGGAGAGACATTTGATCCATCTTTGTACAATCCCTTACATATTGAAGATTACTGTGTTGACCTTTCCTTTGGCCAGTTTTCCAAGTGCTCACTCCTTTTTATCTCCAGGTCTGTGACATTTCGATTTTATTCATCCACTTCTTCCACATCTGCATTGTCCTCATTCATATGAATAGCCATAATAAAAATTATTAATAGACAATTAATGCTCATGCTAAGTTAATTCAAAGAGACTCTGAAAAAGTTTGAGAACTGTGCTTTGCTATAGTTTGCTCGGTAACAGTTTATAAGTAATTCCTGCTACTTAAGATTCAGTAAGTATGTGAGATACTATAGCTAGATCATTAGCCTAAGAATCAGGGCGTCACTTTCTATCTCTACAACCAAACTTCCAGTATGTACATTGTGTCAGTACTACACTTTCACAAGTATCTGTCTAAATATTTTCTGCTCTCTTTTTAGAATTGGTTTTTGAGGTATAACTGAAAATGCATAATTTTCCTATCCAAAAGATGAGGTTATTTCATATGCATGCTTGTTATTAGGACTAAGCTATGATCCACTTATTTAATTACATGATCCACTGAGACTGTGACTATCATGCTTAGTAGCTTTACTGGACTTCAGACTCATGTTCCCAGAGCCAAGTGCTCCAGAAATGTGTATCTACAATGTTTATAGGGCATAGTTTGAATATGAGTGTATAAAGACCCCACAAGCTTGTTTTTAAAATTGCAACTACAAAAATGTGGGGACTAAGTCCTGAAGTAAGCAGTCTCACATAAACAAGCTTTTTTATTTTATTTTTTTTTTTAATAATTTCTACTTCATCACTGAAAATCTAGAGTAATATACTGGAGAAAAGTAAAACAAAAAAGGTAACATAATTTTACATTGGATACATTTCTTCTGCAGTAAACTGCCATTGCAGTTAATTGCAAACACTAAATGGAAGACAGGACTCTGTTTTGCAATTTTGACTACTGCATTAGCATTTATATTTTATTCAGTGTAAATGATTTTTCATTTTCGATATATGCTTTTCACTTTGAAGCCTTACCCACATGCTTTACCCATATTTCCAATGAATCAAGTTGTGAGCTAAGTGACAAAGGTAAACTGCAATAGCTCAAGAGGTTATATCCTACTGTAATCTCAAAATAATTGTTGATTGGAAAGTTGGGTAGCTTGTTTGTTTAATGAGGTTTTACTTCATTCTTGTTCAGGAAATTCTGGCCTACCTGGCTTACATTTACTGGGAAAATACATGTGTAAGTCTCCACTGAAAAGCAAACAATTGAAATCTCACTTTACCAGAAATATAAAACCTTTGGTGATTGCCTTAGTTACTAACAGAGTCTTCTACTTAACCTTTCCTGTGAAAGAGGCTTCACATTTATAAGCAATTAATCATTAAAAGAGAATAGTAGTTACTAGTGGCTCTTGTGAACAGACTTTTTTCTTCTTCATTTCCAGCTACATCCCTTCTTTGCATCATACCTCTGACCTTTCTGGTGTTACATATGACCAGTCAGTCTCCATGGGCATATATATGAAGACAATTAAATATCAGGACTCTTGAATAGTGGAGGGTGCATCAAAGTAGCTGTAATAAGAAGAGGCTGGATGTCTTCTGATGTATATTTATAATGTTAACAGTGGCAGTATGTGCTACTTTTCTCTTCTCAAGACAGAATAAATGACTTAGGGATAAAAAAAAATTATTTTCATAGTTGTTTGCAGATTGGTCTTACTCAAAATTCAGACTGTGAATTCCCCTGGTGTTTGGAATATGCAGAATCTGACTTCAGATCTTCATTTTGCTCACTGTTTTGCAAGCAACACCAATTTTAAGTTCCAGGTTTGGGTTCTGAATACATGTTTTTAACTGTAAAGTCATAATTTCTCCCTTAGCATACATATCAGTTCTAAGCAAATCCTGTACCTCTAGGTTAAATACAAACATGTAGAAGTTATCTTTGATTTTAAAGAATACTAGATGAGGAGGGCAAATAAACTCCCATTCCTCTCAGGTGCTTCTGAATCTAGATAGCCTTGGAAATAACTATGTCTAATTATGTGTTACTGCCTTCTCCAACAAGCTGCCTCATAAATGCTTCTGGCACTAGCTTTTTTATTAATTTATATGCAAATTTTCCAGTGATATTGGAAATTGTAGCCAAAATTTTCTTACAATACATTTCCTTGAGAAATCTGCTAATTTTAGATTTACTCTAATCCTTTGCAAGGCTTGACCCAAAACCATTAGTGACCAAGCATACCTTCATTTTACACAAGCAGTCACATATATTCATGCAAGAATTTTGCTATTTGTATTTACTCACTGAAATGAAGATATATATGATAAGAAGGTTTTGCAACTGTTAGTACTATATCTTTCACTGGCATTTATCCCAAATTGGAGATTCCTAACCAATTTTATCCAATGTCAAAGCCATTTGTATAAACATTTAATAACAACTAAACAGGAAAAAAAAAATAAATTTGAAGTCCAGTGCTACCAGCCTTAATATTTAATTCATAGAATCACAGAATCATAGAATTATAGAATAGTTACGGTTGAAGTCCTTAATTTGAAGGCATATCTGTAACTCAATTTTGCATTCTAATTTTGACCTCTTTACTTCATTAAAAACTAAGGTCGCATAAGGGGGTTTCGAAAATGAAAAGCAGGTGACAAAATATAAACACATTAATTATAAGGCTGCTGTCATATATGAAAGTTGGGTCTAAGTAGAAATTTTCAGGGCTAGTTTAGACTGACTTTGAACTACTTTCTACTTCTGATGGAATACAAAGCAAGGATTAATTTTTTAGTCTCAGGTGTTTTTTATGGGAAGTTCTTTGATATTATAGGGCCAGACATTGAAAACCTATTGCTAGCTTTCAACTTTTAACTGAAAGCTCTGGCTTTTGAGTTCAGAAGTTCTTCCTTCAACCACAAACACTTTGAGAAAATATAACAGTGAACCAGTGATTTACCTCTGAAAATCTCTCCTGCACTAAAAACGATATACATGGAAATCATTCTCAAATTCAGATTCAACCAATGGAAGGTTGACATTCTACATAGCTTAATAAATTCCACTTCCTCTGACAGCAACCTTCTCTGACCTATCTCATGAAAAGTGCCTTTGTGTTTTATCTTGACCATGGCATGGTCTCCCTGGCAGGCACTGCTCTTCTGTTTTGTTTCCTATTACAACTGTCAACACACCTAACTCTCTACAGAAAGGGAACTAATAGCCTTAATCAATATTTCATCTTAAATTCACTTTAAAATGTTTTGAGGATGTTCCTTTAATTAGAGAATTATGAAATCCTAACCAGAAAATAAGTGGCTGTGCATTACAGCAGTATTACCTCAAATTTAAGTCCGTATTTTTCCATAAAAAAATAAAACCAAAAAAAAAAAAAGAGAAAAAAATCCCAGAAAAAAATATATTTCAAATAGCATGACACTTTATAGTTTAATATAGAACCATAGAATCATAGAATAGTTAGAGTTGCAAAGGATCTTAAGATCATCTAGTTCCAAGCCCCCTGCCATGGGCAGTGACACCTTCCACTAAATCATAACACCCAAAGCTATGTCCAATATGACCTTGAACACTGCCAGTAATGGCGCGTTCACAACTTCCCATTCCAGTGCCTCACCACCCTTACAGTAAAGAATTTCTTCCTCATGTCCAATCTAGACTTCTCCTGTTTAAGTTTAAACCCATTACCCCTTGTCCTATCACTATAGTCCCTAATGAAGAGTCCCTCCCCAGCATCCCTATAGGCCCCCTTCAGATACTGGAAGGCTGCTACTATGAGGTCTCCACGCAGCCTTCTCTTCTTCAGGCTGAATAGCCCCAACTTTCTCATCCTATCTTCATACGGGAGAAGCTCCAGTCCTCTGATCATCCTTGTGGCCCTCCTCTGGACTTGCTTGTTCCAAAAGTTCCATACGTGCGCTTGTCTCTATCATTTTGTCTGCCTGTCACATTTGTTTGGTTTTTTTTTTTAAATCATTTTTTAGTGCTTTTTCCCCCCTATATCTGATTGTAGTAAGTATTTAACAGCAAAGTGCATAGTCAACCATTGATCAACGACACTAGGCAGCAGCTTAGTTCATTAAATGTTACAAACTATGCAGAAGAGACAGCTAATAAGCAATATCCCCATGTGATCATTACAAAATAAACATTTGCAAGAGCGATACTATACCACAAGTAGTCAGAGAAACATGGCCATTTTTATGTAGATGAATTAGTATCTTTTTTCATGTGGCACCCTTTTCTACCACACAGTACAGACTACTTCTCAATATTGACAGCAGGTTTCCATTAAAAAACCAAGATCTGTTGTCAAAGCTGTAGTTACAGAAGTCACCTCCACAGAGTCATCTGCTGTAGATTTCTGATGGCAGGTGAGAAAAGGAGAGGAAATACTGAAAACCAATAGAGTGAGTGGGAAATGGTAACAGAAGTCACAGTAGAAACCTGAATCTTCCCCATTCTTCTGGCCTACTAAAATGGACCTAGGCAATAACAGGAAAAATTGCTCCAGTGTCAGAAGCCTAATTTAGACCAAAGCTCTTGCTTTCTAAGCAATCTGCAGCCTGCTCTGCTATGTGCATCATTTTCTTTTTTATTATTATAGAGGTACTGTGCCAACAGTAACTGTTTCCTCTGTTTGCATTTGAAAATCAAGAACTTAAGACTTTTTTAATTTTGCTTTTTATTCTTTACTTTTGTACACAATTTTGCTTGATGTTCTGCCATTGCAAATGACCAAAAGGCTCGGCTGCATAATGATTCATAGGACTTTAGACCATGGCTATTTGCATTTTATATGTCTTGTACTTACTTCTTGTCTGCTGGCGTCACAAGGATAAAATGAAGGAATAAATATGAAACACGCAAATATCAGGACTTTTTAAGTAGCTGTCATCCCTACATTCTCCTAGTAAGGAGCAAGTTGTAAATGAGCTGTGGAATATTATATTTTGCTGCTTGTTTCATGGAAAGTATTCACCAGTCTCTATCTGCAGCAGTTGTTAGGCTGGCAGGCAGCAAGAAAACCAACAAAGCAGTGAAAATTCTCTCTGCTTTTTACTCTGAGAATGTCCACAGTAAAAGAAAAGTGAGGGGTTTAACTTTGACATTTGATCTGCTTACTCTCAGTAGGTTGCAATTACAGGCCACCTATCATTTTTCTATACACAGAAATAAGGAGCACAAATGTCCTTAGCATAAGAAGGACATGGAGCTGTTGGAACAAGTGCAGAGGAGGGCCATGAGGATGATCAGGGGGCTGGAGCACCTCCCGTATGAAGACAGGCTGAGAAAGTTGGGGCTGTTCAGCCTGGAGAAGAGAAGGCTGCGTGGAGACCTCATAGTAGCAGCCTTCCAGTATCTGAAGGGGGCCTATAAGGATGCTGAGGGACTGTAGTGACGGGACAAGGGGTAACGGATTCGAACTTAAACAGGGAAAGTTTAGTTTCAATATAATGAAGAAGTTCTTTACTGTGAGGATAGTGGGGCACTGGAATGGGTTGCCCAGGGAAGTTGTGAACGCTCCATCTCTGGCAGTGTTCAAGGCCAGGCTGGACAAAGCCTTGGGCAACATTGTTTAGTGGGAAGTGTCCCTGCCAATAGCAGAGATGTTTGAACTAGATGATCTTACGGTCCTTTCTGACCTTAAATATTCTATGATTCTATACATGCAGGTAATGAGAGCTTAGAAGCAGATGTTGCTTTTCCCAGCTAATGCAATGATGTAGGCAATTCCAAGAGCTCTTTGTTTTCATGCTATGGCTTCACAACACATTCCTTACTAATCTGTGTTTGTGTTGGAGGCACTCCAGGAAAATGAAAGTATTATGAAGGTTAATTCATAATAAGAAGCACAGGCATCTTGCTTCTCAGTCAGCGTCCACAAAAAGTAGTTTCTGTTCCAGCCACTGATGACTTATGTTGGGCTGAGTTTTCACCATAGATGTTACTTAAGGAGCTAGAGGAGTCCTTTTCAGGTATGAGTGCCTTGGTTGTTACCACTTCTTAAAAGATGAAGTCAAGCGTCAGATTCTGTGCTGTGAATAAAGGCAGGGCTGTGAAGTATCTGAATTGCATTTCCCATGTCCTGTTGCAGTAGTATATCTAAACTAAAATATGCACAGTTTTAATCAAAACATTTAAGATTTTATTTTTCTATTCAGAAAAGGAAAAGAGATGAGTTTTGCAAAAGAAAACACAAACAACAGTATTTTGATCAAAATTTCTATTCAGAGACACAAGCTTGTGATAAAGCATTGTCTTATTCAATTGGCCTTTAAAGATGTGAATGAAGGTATTCCATGTTTGTCTTGAGACAGATAGTGTAGGGCTTATATCGAATTAATTTTCCTAATATGTTTGGGGCTTTTTTAATACTTCTTTTTATTAGAAAAAAAAAAAAAGTGTTAAAATCTATTTTAAAAATAGTAAAGTAAGAAAGTTCTCAAATTGAAGGAAATTACAGCAGTGAAGTGGTCCATGCCATTATGGCATTTCCTGTACTCCACATGGCAATCTCTAATTGCATGTTATTATTTCCACAGGATATAATGCCTCTGTGAGGGAACTGAACAAATGGAGACAAATTGCATAATTGTAGAATTCTTAATTTCAAATAAATTTTGAAGAAAATGGCATATGTCTCACTACCAATATAAGAAAAAAAAAAAAAAAAAAACAACAGAGTAGACACCAGGCAGTTTCAGAAATCTCCTTTGTGGATAGCACATATGCAACACATTTGATCTTTATAGGTAATCCTTTTTCAAATGAGAGCACATTCTGCAGCTTTTGAGGACAAAATTGGTGTTTACATAAATGGCATAGATATTTATATAAGATTAGATCACCAACAGAGTAAAAATGCAATCAATCAAAATCCAGTCAGGTTGTGGTGCTGAGTAGGCAGGTAGTGGGGAATAAAAGAAATGAAGAAAAAAGATACATACCATTAACAACTGCATACTTCTCACTGAACAGTAATATTATAATAATCTTTGCGTATTTTCAACACTGCAGAAATTCAAAGTCCAAAACCCTCCTGTAATGAATTTGCTTGTGTGTATAATGAAGGTATAACTATCTACTTCAGAATCTTCTACAAAATACAATTATTTAAAAATAACACTCAATTTGTCAATAGAATTATCTTTGTTGATCTTTCCTGCATGAAAATATTTAGCTGTCTGGAATCTTCCTGCATGATCATTTGCTGTCATTTAGAGTTTTATTGCAAGAAAAAGATGCAGAGCAGAAGAAGGAGCACTGCTGTCACTATCCACTTAAAAGGAGCTCCACTTCTTGAAGAGGTAGTAAACTCTGAGTGGAAATAATAGCCTCTTAATGTGTTACTGTTGAGACAGTGCAACACCAAGGTATGCCACTGAAGATGTTGGAAAAATTGAAAGAAAAAACAGATGTGTAACCTATACATGCCTTCTCTGAGAATAGCCCTATGGAGGAAACCACCTTCTGCACACCAGGTATGAATTTTAAGTTCCAGGCCAAAACAATTGTAGGTCCGGAATATCCCCAGTAACTGCATTGCAGGAATGAATTCCCTGGCCTTCACAACACCAGCTGACATTGGCTCTATTCACTGCACAGAGAGCAAGGTTGCAGACTGGGAGGCAGTTTTGTCTTGCTCTGTCTGCAGAACTAGCAAGACTCAGTGCATACGAGTGCTAGGTGGACTTGCATGTAGTGGTGCAGGCTGGACTGCACTGCAGTGCAGTGTGGAAAAAATGCAGCAGTGAGCTGCAAAGCATTCATGCAGAAAAATGACAGATAAGAGGCAGAGCAGGCTATGCTTGTGCTCTTCAGAGCGCTGTTTCAGAACTGCATAAACATGGTCCTAGTAGACTTTGTCTTATGTATGTACCATGTCACAATTCTGACTCTCTTTTTCTCTTACCCATGAGCCATTAACCCTCTTTCTTAATTTCTCCATCTCCCTACTTGTCTTTGTTCTGAAATAATGTTCCTCTTTCTGATGTTTCCCTTTCTTAGTATATAAATATAATTGCTCAGAAGTAAGGTAGCAAAACAGCTGTTTTACATTACTATAATTATTTCATGTTTCAAGTTAATTTGGCTGGTAAATTTATTGGAAATCAATACAAGGTATTGGAAGTGAAATACTTAAGTGACATGGCAAGCCAGGGAAAATATGCTTCTCAGTAACAGAAAAGGTAACTCTGCAGGATATACTGTAATTGATCACATAGGTAGCTTGCATAATAGATTTATTCTATTCTGCTGTCTATAAGCATTTTTTTTTTTTTTTTTTTTTCAGACGGGGGGCCAGAGAAAACTTTGGAAATGCATTGCTATGCACACTTGCAAATTTCATTAACCAGTAAAAAAGAAGATTCTATTATCAAAGATTATGCATAGTTTATTTAGCTCCCCTTCTTCAGTCTCTTTTTCTATATACAATAGTTCACAATTAATGCATGCAACTTCTTTATTAATACAGCTTGTCTGATCTACTCTCACCTAGGCTGTGAAAACTTGCTTAGTTGTACTTGGCAAACATAAATAAAAATAAAACTTCAATTAAAAATTGCTGTGGTACACCCTGCTGTCCATGGACTTGACAGATTTTGATTTTCCTTTGCAGCAATGCATCAGGGTACTGCATCCTTGCTCCTCCTTCTGACCAGCCTTCTCCGACAATCCCTTCTTGTTTTAAGACTTCATCCATGGGTCAACCCTCATGCCAGATAGAATGATTAGCATTTCTTTAATCCTATTAAATTTAATATCAACAGGTTATTTTTGCAGAGGTGCATTTTGCTAAATCCTTTCCTAAGCAGTGTTTGAAGTAATTCCTTGGCTGTTAGCTTACTGCGTTGCCTGGTGGGCGGGCTTTCTCCTCAGAAGTGAGAGAAGACTGCTCAGAGAGACACTTTCAGCTTGATTTGCAACAGTCATGGGAAACAAAATCTCTGACCTTCCAGAAAAGTGCTGCCTGAATCCAAGGGCAAAAATCAGTCTCTTTTAGGGAAGCCATTCAGCTTTTAAATACCAGTCTCTGCTCAGTTCAGCCAATAGTTTGGCAGCTCAGACAGAAAGAGCGGGAAGGTTAAAGAGGAGTGTAGAGAGTTTGTGTCCTCTCAGGCAGAGGAGAAAGCTTCACTCACTGTGTTATATCCTATGTGACTGCGTTAATCAGGCCACGGAAAGAGCCCTCCTCTTCCTGAAATTTTGCAAACTTTGTTTCATTGGCCTTTATCACAAGTGGGCAACTTTCCTGTTTGAACATTAAAAAAAAAAAATGTTACTTGCCTAAAATAAAGTCATAGGTTTCCATATGTCATTAAAATGAAATATTTTTACATGGTTTAAATCGATATTTTTGATATAATGAATGACTACAAGTAATATATTTGCCAGCCTTTCCTATAGCATTTCTTATACCCATACAGCAACTCCCACAGTAGCGAAATAGCTTGCAGTACCTATAGACAAGTACCATCTTTTCACATGCAACTTTATTATATACATGGAAACTCATTGCAGACCTTACATCTGGAGCAGATGGGGGTTTTTACTCCTTTCAATAATTCTTTCTTATTATTTCATTCCAAATGAAATGCAGCTAATTTCTTTCTGAAACCTGAAAACAACCTGAAGCCATTGTATCTTTTTCTTTGACATCAGATCTAATCTGACAAATGACCGAGATGTTCAGACCAGTTTTGCTTGGCTGGTATTGCAACTAAGATATCCAGTACCCTGGAGTTTTGTTTATTTCATGAGACCATTTTATTAGACAGCAAAGATAATGATTGTAAAACAAACCAGATATCAGTCATATGATATTTTTTTGCATTTCTTTATCAGTACAATCAACATAATTATAAATACATTTATTTTCGCACACCCCTGCTAATATGTGACAAGATGTGATAGGATGAATTCTAAAATTAGGATTGTAATTTAGAAATAAGATGCTCCACTTTTAACTCCAATTTAGCACACTGAAGTACTCAATAATAGCTGGCAACCTGTTATAAGTGTAACACAGAGTGTGAGTAAAAATAGAGAGAAAAAAGAATAACTAAAGGCCCTCTTTCACAAACAAATATACGGTTTATAGGAGATGAGGGAACAGTTTGCTACTCACAGAAAAATTAAGTACTATCAGTTTCTAAAGATTAAGGAAATGATGTAGGAATACAAAGTAACAAATTGTAAAAAGACTCTTTCAGCAGGTTTGGGGCCAGAATCTATAGTGAATTTTGTGTGTCCCATTTGTTTCTTAGTTTCCTATTCTCTTTCTGACACAGATCTTTCTTTGTGGCTCAGGACATTAATCACTATCCTTCTAAACCAAAGATTTTAGCTAGATCTGCACAAAATTCTTCAGATGAAACTGAAGAAATTCAGACTAACCTCTTTTGGCCTTTTACTCCTGAAAAAAGGAAAGAGAATTTCAAAGGTAAGAGAAAAAGACTGGCAAAAGGAAAGTGAGCTGTATGCTTCCTTTCTGAGTTTAATAAAGAATTCCAGTGGTTCAGATTTCTGGTCATTTAGCAAATGACTAAAATTACTTCTGATATTACTTTTGAATACTGTTTTTTACCACTCCCTATTGGAAATTACTGCCCTTAGGGCAAGAGAGAGCAAAACCTGGAACACTTGAGCATTTCCTTTCCAATCATTGTGCACTCATCCAATTTGACCTGTAGCCACAAACAAACTGCCATATGAACCAGCTGAAAGGAAGTTGCCTTAACCTGCAGTTGTGAGGTTATAACCTCCCATCCTTAGGCAATGCCATTTTAACAACTTCAGAAAAAGATGTTTGCTTATGTCTTCATTCACACGAACTTCTTAACAGCTAGTGTGGAAACATATGATCCTGTGCTAGGCCTGCTGACGTGCAGTCATACTACAAGAAGCCAAATTTCAGAACAGGAAACCCTAAACAGCCATAATAGTTCTATGATGAAGAACAGCTCTGTTGGAAACGGTGACCAAATGAAAAGTGTCAGGCTTTGGCAGAGTCTTGGCTTTTTGCAGCTGGTCACATTGTTCTAAGTCAGAACCATGTTCTTGGAAATTATCTGGTATTTCAATTACAATGAAATTTTCATGGTCAACATTGTAAAACATAATTGGAGTGTAAGCTTCACCACTCCACATTTGCGTTGTAGAGGAACATTATGAAAGCAAAAGTTCATTCCAATTCAGATTATACTGGTAATCTTTTAAATAGAATAGTTCACATGCATATAAACTCACAGATAAGAAAAGAACTTTGCAATTTTTTTAAGTTTACATCTTCTCTTATGGAACAAATACTGTTGATATTAAGTGATCAGCGAACTTCAGAATAAAACCCTAAGGAATCTAAATGCGATAAAGCTGTCATCCTGTCAGCTATGAGAAAATGGCTGATGGGTTCAGCTGTTTTGTGTGGTAGAACGTGTGGAGTTAGCTAGCTGCCCTGGTCTCACTTGTCACAATGGCCACCCCGACAGAACTCTCCCCTTTCCATCCCCCATCATTGTCAACAAACGTCCAGACACCTAGACCCAAGACAAGTCAATAGAGACAAACAGGTTTTAAGGTGAAGTTCATTGAACATGTTCATTAAAAAATCTGTATTCAGGTGAGATAAACTGCATTGAAGAGGAACATATTTCTCTTCTCTGCCTTAACAGGGGACTAGACTATTTGATCAAATGCAGATTTTCATGCATTGGTTGTGTAAAACTGGGTGAAGAGAACGCTGTCAAATAAGATCAAAATAAAAATCTCCATATAAATATTCTACAGATGAGACTCAATCAAAATCACATTCCTGAGGGCTCATGATAATGCTTGCAAAAATTATTTGGAAAAAAAAAAAAATCAAAACAATTGAAACTCACAGTTGACTATATTCCAAGGAAAGTATTAAAAAGCCTTAAAATTGTTTCTTTTTTTTTTTTTTTTTATTATTTTTTTTATTTTATGGTAGTATATCTGATTCTGGTGCTAATTTAATAAGTTAAAGTTTATGGATCATTTTAATGTTTTAATTCTAGAAATATTCTGACAATGAAAACATTGTGTTAAGACACATAATGTTATTATTTCAAATAATAGAATCATAGAATAGTTAGGGTTGGAAAGGACCATAAGGTCATCTAGTCCTAGCCCCTTCACCATGGGCAGGGTCACCTCCCACTAAACCGTGACACCCTAGGCTCTCTTCAACCTGGCCTTGAACACCACCAGGGACGGAACATTCACAGCTTCCCTGGGCAACCCATTCCAGTGCCTCACCACCCTGACAGTAAAGAATTTCTTCCTCATATCCAATCTAAACTTTCCCTGTTTTTTAACCCGTTAACCCCTTGTCCTATCACTACAGTCCTTAATGAAGAGTCCCTCCCCAGCATCCATATAGGCCCCATTCAGGTACTGAAAGGCTCCTGTGAGGTCTCCAAGCAGCCTTCTCTTCTCCAGGCTGAACAGCCCCAACTTTCTCAGCCTGTCTTCATACGGGAAGTTCTGCAGTCCCCTGCTCATCCTCGTGGCCCTCCTCTGGACTTGTTCCAACACTTCCATGTCTTTTTTATGTTGAAGACACCAGAACTGCACACAATACTCCAAGTGAGGTCTCAGGAGAGCAGAGTAGAGGGGCAGGATCACCTCCCTCAACCTGCTGGTCACACAACTTTTGATGCAGCCCAGGATAAGGTTGGCTTTCTGGGCTGCAAGTGCACACTGCAGGCTCATGTTCATTTCTGAATCGACCAACACCTCCAAGTCTTTCTCTGCAGGGCTGCTCTGAATATCTTCTCTGCCCAACCTGCAGCTGTGCCTGGGATTGCTCCGACCCAGGTGTAGGACCTTGCACTTGCATGGTTAAACTTCATCAGGTTGGCATCAGCACACTTTACAAGTGTGTCAAGGTCCCTCTGGATGGCATTACTTCCCTCCAGCAAATCAACTGAACCACCCAGCTTGACGTCATTGGCAAATTTGCTGAGGGTGCACTAAATCCCACTGTCCATGTCACTGACAAAGATGTTGAACAAGACCGGTCTCAACACCAGTCCCTGGGGGACACCACTCGTTACTGGTCTCCAGCTGGACATTGAGCCATTGAGCACAACTCTTTGCATGTGGCCATCCAGTCAGTTCTTTATCCACAGAGTGGTCCACCTATCAAATTGATGTCTCTCCAATTTAGAGACAAGGATGTCATGTGAGAC
>JANRGW010012135.1:0-26898 GCA_024733675.1 Psilopsiagon aymara
TGTTGGGACTGGTCTTGTTCAACATCTTTGTCGGTGACATGGACAGTGGGATTGAGTGTGCCCTCAGCAAGTTTGCCGTTTTTTGGCACCAAAAGCTGTGTGGCTCGGTTGATACGTTGGAGGGAAGGAATGCCATCTGGAGGGACCTTGTCATGCTTGTGAGGTGGGCTGATGCCAACCTTATGAAGTTTAACCATGACAAGTGCAAGGTCCCACACCTGGGTCGGAGCAATCCCAGGCACAGCTACAGGTTGGCAGAGAAGAGATTGAGAGCAGCCCTGCGGAGAAGGACTTGGAGGTGTCGGTCAATTAAAAAAACGAACATGAATTGGCTTCAGTGTGCGATCGCAGCCCAGAAAGCCAAGCGTATCCTGGGCTGCATCAAAAGGGGTGTAACCAGGAGGTCAAGAGAGGTGATCCTTCCCCTCTACTCTGTTCTCCTGAGACCTCACTTGGAGTATTGTGTGCAGTTCTGGTGTCCTCAACAGAAGAATGACATGGAACTGTTGGAAGAAGTCCAAAGGAGGGCCACGAGGGTGATTTTTAGTTGGTGTCCAGAGTGTGCTTTCAAAAATCTTATGATCTGTTTCTTGCAGCACTAGTCCTAGGTAAAAACTCACTGAAGTACCAAGTGTGGACGAATATCTGAAATGCTGACAGTTTGCCTACAGCTTTTTCTCTTGCCACGCAGCATTTCCTAATGTGAAGTGGCTTTTGTTGGGTTTGCCCCAGTATTAATGCTGTGTGAAATTCTAAGGAGGATATTATTGGCTCTCTTCACCAGCCTCTCATTACCTTGACTGTCTCTGGGAGCTAGGTTGTTTCTGTAGTGCTCTTACTTTGGTCTTTGTTATACTTATTAATGAGAATTAAAGATCTAATGTTTCTGTCCAACTCTTTCTCTTCCTTTCATCCAGATTTGGCAGAGAGTGACCTGGCATATACTCATGCCATAATGGGCAGCGGAAAGGAAGACTACACTGGGAAAGAAGTGCTAATCCTAGGAGGTGGTGATGGAGGTATACTCTATGAGATAGTCAAACTGAAGCCAAAGATGGTTACTATGGTAGAGATATCCTTTGACAAATGACTGATCATTGATTTCAACATTTTCAGCCTGTGTTTTGTGCTGATATCCTGGCATTGAGCACAGTTAACTGTCAGGTTCTGATTTTCATGAGGAAATAGGATTTAAAGTGAAATTTCTTTTTGTCAGCTTAGAGAGACCCAGTGACTACATATTTGTAAGTTATTACGTAACACCTTCTTTCAGATTCTCAATCCATACTATAACTCTTGAATAGCAGTTTACGTAGAACTGGAAAGGAACATTTATGTCATCAGAGTGATACTTTCTCTGATAACAGAAGACAGGTCTGTCAAGTCTGTGGCTTCGGCTGAGTTCTGCCTTCTTGGGTTCTTCTGTTTTTCTTAAGAATGCTGTAAAAAAAGTAACCTAGAAGAAAAAAAGGAACATCAGGACTCAGAGAACTGTGTTGGTGGCAGAATGATCTACTCTTGCCCTGTCTTAAACCTACTGATACGAATCAGGTTCTCAACGTTCTGTAGTTCAAATAGGTTGTAATATAAACCACTGTTAGCCATATGATCACCCTAGGTTTTGGGATCCCTTTGTTAGAAACTAAAAAGAATTGACTTGCAAATACAGGTTAAAGTCTTAACTTAGTTTGCCTTTATGGGTTTTTTAAATACACCATCCTGTTGTTCATATTTCAAACTTTCACAGTAATGGTAGCCTAAAGCATCAGAAATATTAGTTAAAAACAAAAATGAGCATTTGTAAGCCTCTAACTGAATCTGGAGGTGAATACATAAGGTTGGCTATTGCAATATGTGTACCAAGATACGTATCATACTATTATTTCTTTGAATGTCATCTTTTTTTGAGAATTTCTTTCTGAAGAAATAGAAACTGTTACCTGTATTATTTCCGGAATGTAGAATGCCTTAACCAGCTTCAAACATTGACCAAATGGTGATTGACGGGTGTAAAAAATACATGCGTAAAACATGTGGAGATGTCTTAGACAATCTGAATGGAGAGTGCTATCAGGTAATGTTTCTGTTTTCTTTCATTAGAAGTGATACTTCAAATACAGTTGCACCTTGCCTTGAAGTTTGCTATGGTAAATTTTTTGGGAAAAGTTTTCTGGTTTTTCTTAATTCCAGGAAGGATTTCCTCCTTTGGAAATAAGTATTGGTGACAAGATATTGTAACTATTTTCAGACTCTTCAAAAAATAATTATAGATAGCTTTTAAGGAATTTGAAATGGGAGCCTTTTTATTGCCTAGCTTATAAATAAAGAGGAAGTAGCAGTAAGGATGCAGTGTTAAACATCATTCCTTAAACTGGTGAAAAGATAGGAAAATGAGTGTGTAGGTTAGTTGTCCTGTGCTGTTGAGAATATCTGAATTACTGTGTAAGTGCTTTATCTGACAGACACTATGAGCTAGTCCAGGTGTAATCTGACATCTTCACAGGAAATCTTATTTTTGTTTTCATTACTGCTCCTTAATGCACACTCATACTTGCTTATAGATGTGAGCGAAAAAAAGGCATGCAAAAGATTAACGAAGTAACATGGTATTTTACAATTGGCCCTTTGTGCAAATACCTTATTTTATGTTGCGGGACTGCTAATTGTTTATTTGTTTATTTGGTAAAGAGATCAGTGGTCACCCAGCGATCAGTGACAGAGCTAGGAAAAGCAGTCCTTTATTGCCAGTGTTGTCATTGTTGTAATTCCTACAACTGCTGTTCCTTTATATATAAGAAGTTGAAAATTGAGCCTAAAATTAAATGCATTATTTAGCTATATACTTTTGCCCTCCTCTTAATTCCTGTGAATCTACATTTGTCCCTTTTAACTTGTCAGTTTTAGGGTACTTTGAGGACTAGCTACAGTATTTCATTCTTACAGGTTCTGATTGAAGACTGTATTCCTGTATTGAAGAGGTATGCCAAAGAAGGAAGGATGTTTGATTACGTAATTAACGATCTGACAGCTGTTCCAATCTCCACATCTCCAGAAGAAGGTTAGTCTTCTAATTTATTTTCTTAAACTTTGAGGATTTTCCATATTTCTGTTTCTGGCCTTTTGCTGTGTAATAGTTGGCAGCTTGCAGCAAACACACTCAATTCTTGCCTTTCTTAATAGCAAATCTGAGAGGCTAAAAATGATAGTAACACATCTCTTCTTCATGAATTTTTCTTGAATGTTAAGAAAAAACTAGCAAATGACTAGGTCTTTTTTAAACTCATACGTAACTCTTAAAGAAGTATTTGGGAAGTTCATGCTCCAGTAAATTTGGAAGCATCTGGAAAATTGCTGTCAAGAAAAACGTATTTCTACCATCATTGCTGTTGTGTATAGGTTGTGTGGGGGGTTTAAGTGTTCTTTTTCTTGTTGGTTTAATTTTTTTGTTTTAAGATATGGTACTTTTTTAAACAGTAGATACATTGCAAGTCTTGAATATGTAATAGGGAACAAGTCAATAATGTTCTGTTCTGTTTTAAATCATACTCTTGCAGATTCCACGTGGGAATTTCTGCGGTTGATTCTTGACCTCTCAATGAAGGTCCTGAAACAAGATGGAAAATACTTCACACAGGTATGAATCTGGATGTGATACACAGCAGTATCTTTTTTACAATCTGCATTTTTCAGGTGTGTATATATATATCAAGCTACTAGTTGGTTTTCTACTTTTAATCACTCATTGGGCTTTGTCTGACTGACTCATCTTTTTCATCATTTCAGCTGAATTTGTAGTGCTTGTGCCTTTGAATTGAAAAGCATAATTTCAAGAATCAGCTGGGCATACTACAGAATATTTTAGCTGTAAGAAGTTCTTGGAAAAGGAGATCAGATGTACTTTATAAACAGCTACAAGGATTTTAAGCTAATGTTTGTGGTTGTAGAGTGTAAGACATGAAAATCTATCATCCCTAAAGGTGTAAGAATTTGAAAAAGGTGCATTGGGATGAGAAAATTAGTCATTTGGGAATAAATACTTTCTTTTTTTGCTTTCTAGGCACACCTAATGTAAGTCACTGGTTTGGCTTCTGCAAAATGGATTTTGAACAATTGAATGGTGGTTACAATACTTAGTATTTTGTGAAGTATTATATGTAGTCATAAATAAAATTTTTGTCCTTGTGTAATAAGTTTTTCATGTAACTTTATTTAAAAATAAAAAATTAAGATTTGTGTACTTGCTACAGTATAGCTAGCTCATGGGTGATATGATTGTGGTATAGCTTTCATCTTGTATGCAAACCTAAATTCAGAATGACCCAAAGTTGTGTGCAATTCTAGAAAAATGTGATGACACAGCAGACAAGTGAAATAGGAGTCTCTGAAGCTTGTATTTCTCTTGTCATACCTCTACCCTAAGTAGTCTTCTGATGCATGGAACATCAGTACAGCATTTTGAAATAATCTTTGTAAGCTCTGAAATAACTTTCCTAAAATGAAACATTTGAGCTCTGTTCCTATCAGCTTAGAGTTTAAGGTGTGTAAAGGAACTGGTTTGCTGTAAAATTGGGACAGATTTGTAAAGAAAAGCAAAATGCATAGAAGGAGGGTTTTAGCAACTTTAATGTCCTACTTTATTTTAAAACGCTTGTTTTTTTGTGGCCAAGATAAATTATCTTGTGGTCGAAATGTAAGCTGTGAGTAATATGGTTTGTATCATACTATAAATATTAATGGCGTTTGTGTTAATAGTGTAAATATTTATGACAGACTTTCATATTGAAAGGATACCACAGCTTTTGGACAGAGCAAGCATTTGTGTTGCAGTTGTCATACTTGTAACATACCTAGTGAGACTAGCTGACTGTATTAGAACATATGTTAAACATATGCCTGTAGACCGGTAGTTGTCAGACTTCGCAGAGTGACTCTGGGAAGAGGTTTGTACTGAAATATGGAGTGATGGCTATGCTGCAGCCAGACTCCAGGGAGGTTGTTCAGTCTCAGCTTAAGCCAGCTGAGGCTGAGACTGGTGCAGCTCCGCTGCCTGTCCTGTCCTGGTGGGAAAAGGTAACTCAACAGCATCTCTGCTTGCACAGGAACAAAGGGTAGCAGTAGAACTGGTTCTCTTAGATTTAAGCTGTTGTGAAACTCCATTATCAGTTCCACAGTCCCAAAGGAACAAGGTGGGACATGGCGGGATGGAAAAAAAAACCCAGTATTAAAGCTGAAGTGGCCTGTATTTGGACTTGTGACTTGACTGGTAGCCAGTGAAAGGGCTGGAGTGTAGAAATAGTGAACTCCAGCAGCTTTGTCTTCCTGAGGGTGCTGAAAAGGCAAAACTAATATTGGGGCAAACATACCATTTTTTGGTGCATCTACTGATACCTTATCCAGCCCATTTGGTTCTTGTAGCTTCTTCCCAATTGGGCCTGATTTGAAAATAAAAACAAAGAGAAAAACCATCACAACTTACGAGTTCGATATTAGGAAAAATAAACTTTTAGGTGTGCTTTAAATAAAGTCAGCTGTCTACAACTTCCTTGAAGTTTTGCGTTAAACAGAAATTGAAACATGACCACTAGACTTTCATAGCTGAGATTAGTTTCACACTGGGAACTCACAAATGGTTTTGAATTCTCTGATGTTGTTAGCTGTTAAATGTCAGGAGCTTTTATTTATGTATGTTAACACCAGGAATCTAAGTTACTTTTGTTCCAACTGTCCCATCACTCCTACCATCACCCTCCCTCTCCCCTCCTCCTTCCCAGCTTTCTTGAAGTGTAAAATACATTAAATCTCATCAAGAAGAGTAACTGGGGGAATGTCCACCGATTTGTTAGAGCCTGAGCTTTATGATGAAGTCTCTCAAGAGAGAAGCTGCAAGAGTCACTGTTCTGCTGGCTACTGCCCAGTAGCTACAGTTGTCGCTTCTGCCTTGGCATTATATTGTGTAGATATTTGAAACTTATGTAGTTTGTAGCCTTTCCTCTGATAGTAATGCTTGCAGGGGTTACCTTGTGCATTTTGTGAGAATGTAATTTATTTCAGTGCTCAAGAAATGCTTTACCCAAAAGTGGATTTCTGTTCACAGAATGCCAGCCTTTCACTTGCTGTATTTTTTGTCTGACTTTCTAAAGGCCACTGCTGGAGAAAATAAATGAAAATGCTCATCACCTCTTCTTTCAGCTCTGCACAAGTTTTGGAAAATGTTCTTTTCAGCACGGGAATTGGCAGCAGGCGAAGTTTAGAGCTGTCTAACTCTGGATAGATATAATTTTTCTGAAATTATCAAAATAATTATTTTTTTGGCATGTTACTGACGCATGTGGTTGTTGCTTCAGGATGCCGTGGTGATCCCCATAGTCTATGAATGCTAATGCAGTATATACTTTCACCACTAGGTGGAGACTGGTAACTAATATTGCCTGGCAGTTTAGAGATATTCTGCATGTGAAAGGTACTTCAAATTCTTTATTCGTATTCCTAGGGGATGCAGGAACATATGTGGCCAGTTTTAGGATTGAAGGGGGTACCTTTTGCTTATTTCACCACTGGAAAGATAGGGCAGTTTTACGGATCTTACTCTTTGCTGCTGTGAGTCTGTACTTACATATATTGTGAGGGGAAAAAACCCTCATACTTGCTCTGTACAGCCACAAATAGTAATCACAGTGAGAGCAACAATTTGCTTGTATAAACAGCAGCCTTGCTTTTTGTGCCTGTGCTTTTTTAGCTGTGTGATCCATATTGAGAGTCTTGTAGCCTACACAGGATCTGGACAGAGAGGGGTGACCTTTAGGGCCCTTAGCCTGCAGAACTTTCAGCCCTGTCTGTAAGTTTAAGACTTGACTTTGCTTGTGAAAACTTACTGTTGAACATAATACCACTGTTCTGATGCTTAAGGGTCACATGACTTGCTATATTTCTTCCTTCTTCTTCTGAAGCTAGTGCTTTCAAATGTTTAGTAATGTAATGTAGGTCTGGGTCTGTGAGGTGCTCAGTGTTGCCTTCTGCAAGGGGAGGCAGTTACAGGTTTCTAACCATCATAGGGAAGAAAAGTGGGAGTCAGTGAGGATGTAAGAGCTTGATGTATCCCAAGGTCCTATTTCAACTCTGTTGGACCTTTTAAAAGCCAATGTGATCTCTAGATTACTCAAGTGATTTTTTTTTAACTTAAATGGAGTATGTGCAATCTTAGATACTATGCTAGTGTGATACATCTGTGGCTTTTTTCTGAACTGTCACCATCCTGCACCTCTAAAGTACTACATGAATATTGTCCCAACAGCTGTGAAGCTATGCTTTATAAGCTGCAGAGTCCAGGGGTCATGTTGTCTCTGTCAGTGGATTGTACATAGCTAGGAAAATGCCTTTTTCTATGTTAAGTTTTTGCTCTGCTGATCTAATCTTTTGAGGTTGAGCGGACTATCATTTTTAGCCTGTTTATGAACTGGAACCTTTAAAAATACCTCTGAATGGGAATTTGCTCCTTCCTAGTCTGGGTCATCCAACCCAGACAGGATAGAAGCAGTCTCAGACCACTTATGAGTTTGGGTTGCAGTAAACAGCACTAACCACTGGTGCAAGGGATCAGATGTCTCCCACGGGCACATGTGGCCCTTCACCAAGTTGTCACTTCCTGGCTGTCCTCTAATACAGCTTTGCCCTGCCCTCTGAATATCCAGACCACTCTTGTCCCAGAGTTATGCTCCCTTTTTTGGTTGCTGCGTGGGTTTTCTAATTAGCATGTACTTCCAAAGAGGGGACAAGGTTCTCCTTGACTGCAGTGTAAAAGGAGGGAGGAAGAATGTACACAGGTCCCTGTGTGAGCCTGTGTGATTTCTTGGCAGTTTGCGGCTCTATGGGACAGATTTTACATTTCCTTGTGTTACTGAGAGTTTAAAGTTGACTGATCGTATAAGCAAGGCCTTAATAAATACGAATTGACTATTCTCAAAGTTTTAAACTATCACAAATACTTTTGTGAGAGAGGAGCTTGTTGAGAATATAATAATTCTTACCATGTCAAGATTATTGGCATGGAACAAAGATTAAGGGGAGGCAGGCAGAGGAGTTTGTACTGTTTTGTATATGTTGAAAATTGACTGAACAGTTTAGGAGAAAAAAGTCTGATTTTTATTTCCCTTTGAAAAAATGTAACTGGTAAGTCATCAGTTTTAAACCTTACTAAGCACTGTTCATATTACTTATTGTTTGGGTATATAGTGGCTGTTTAGAACAAAACACATCTTGGTCAAGTGTGGCAGTTCTCCCCTCTGCTCTCATGAGATGCTACCTGGAGTACTGTGTCCAGCTCTTGTGGCCCCCAACACAAGAGAGAAGTGGAGCTGCTCAAGGAAATCCAGAGGAGAGCCATGAAGATGATCAGAGGGCTGGAGCACCTTTTCTGTGAAGACAGGCTGAAAAAAATCAGAGTTGTTCAGTCTGGATAAGAGAAGGCTCCAGGGAGGCCTTATACAGTCTTCCAGTACCTAAAGGGGCCTAGAAGAAATCTGGAGAGAGAGGGGCTTTTTACAAGGGCACGTAGTAACAAGTAAAGGGGAAATGGCTTTAAACTGAAAGAGGGTAAGGTCGGGTTGGATACTGGGAAGAAATTCTTCACGATGAGGGTGTTGAGGAGCTGGTGCAGATTGCTCAGAGAAGCTGTGGCTCCCCCATCCCTGGCAGTGTTCAAGGCCAGGTTGGGTGGGGCTTTGAGAAACCTGGCTTAGTGGAAAGTGTCCCTGCCCATAGCATGATGGTTGGAACTGGATGATCTTGAAGGTCCCTTTCAACCCAAACCATTCTGTGATTCAATTGCTCTATCACGTAACTATCTTCATGAGGTGGGAGGAGTTAAAATTAACATAGGTTATCTGACTGATCACTGTATTGCATTCTGGGCTTGGTTCCATGTGTCATATTTCAGTGATACAGGAACATCTGTGTGTGATGGACATAGTTATCAACACTGTAGGTACCTTTAGGTAAGGTCTTGATTTAGAGTTTGAAGAGTTGTGTGTTTGAAAAGTAAAAACTGCTTATTGGCATGTTCATTGTTACTGTAATCAGTTTTCCACACTGCAGTGATTTGTTGCTGGAAATAGGAGAAAGGATGTAACGCTGAAGTGATAGGCTGGAAAACTGTAGGTACTTTTGTCTCACTGTGTATCTCATTAAACTTCCTTTGTAATAGTGGTATGCACCATAAATTACCTAGCATGTGCTTTCTATTTGTGACTCAAATTATACACACAGGTTGTTTTTTAGTTTTCTTTTGCATTCAGTCTGATGTTGAAACAAAATTATATGCTTGGTAAAGGGCAGCTGAACCAAATAACTGCTATAGTACCCTGGATAATAACAGGTTACTAAACAAGTACTACAGCAGGCTGTTCATTGTACTTTGTGCAGTTGTGCTCAGTTAGTGTTCATCTCTCAACTTCTAACAAGCCACTTTTGTTTTCTGACACCCCAAACCAACTGTGATATATTAAATAAAAAGCATACCATCCTCCTTTAACAAATAAATGAGTACACATTTGTGAAATATGACCAAGACAATAACCACATGCATGCTCTATGCAAGTTCTTTTGAGAGCTTTCAATAACATTTTTTTTTTCCCCTTTTTTTAAAGATGCTATGTATAGGAGTTTTCCACTTGTGAAAACTTGAGTGCAATGCAAAAAATTCATTGTGAGGAACAGTAATAGACTAAAGTCTCTTCTCACTTCCTCTAGGAAGAGAAATGTTTTAAATACAGTGCAGAAAGAAAATCCTACCAATAAAAAAAAAGCTGGGAAAAATAGTTAAAATACTGGAGTCAGAATGTGTATTATACAATTTGTTTCTAGTTATAATCCGATACCATGTGAAAAAAGTGTAGATGGAGCTGTTTTAGACATACAGATTTCAAATAACTCTACATGTTGTGCATTTTTTTTAAGAGCACAAGTAGTATTTGTTGGCCAGACTCATCTTAGTTCCTTGCTTTGTGAAAATTAACTCAGTTGCTTGCACTTCATTATTTTAAGGCCGTTTTTAAAGATCTGAGAGCACTGAAAAGTTAAACAGTAGAACACAGTTTTCTTAAAGACTGTTCTCGGAGTTGAAAGCTTCACAGTGAATTAGCAGAGCAGTGCACATATATGAAACATAGGTAGTGCAGACATCTTGGAAGTGCCTAAAATAAAATAAATCCTTTGGTCCTATAGGACTTGACTTTCATTTCAAGTTAGGGGTCTTTAAATACTGAATAAGCTGTGACTGTAAGAGAGCTGTAGTTTTTAATTGGGTCCAGCTCCTTTTTCTCAGTTGAACCATCTGCATTCTTTCACAGTCGGTTACACACTTCATCTAAGAGAAGAAAGGGACAAGAAACCTCACTCAAGTAAAGGGGATGGGGAAGGAGGGAACAATAGCAACAGCAGAAGCCCCAACAAAACTATTTGTGTGAATGCACAAACATTTACAGAAGTCTTTCGGAGCAGAGGAGAGACACTGCTGGTCCATAGATGGAGTCTGTTACTTCAGGCTTTGTGTTCTTGTTTCTCTCTCATGCAGAGTTCAGGGCTTGTAGAGATAGGAATACAGTACTCTGCTCAGTGCTTATGGTAGAAGGCTTTTTGCTTGTCCTGTCACGAACAGAAAGTATCATCTAGAAACCAAGAATTTGGCTGTATAAGTAAATGACTTTTCTTTTTTATTTTTTTTTAACTTTTTTTTTCTTTAACTAGATCTCTTTCTGTCTTACGCATTTCCTTGTAACACTGATATTAATGTTCTTGTAATCTGAGATAAATAGCAAACTTTTGTGCCTTGGGTCTCTTGCCATCATTTTGTGGGACACTGGCTTGTGTACCAGGTTACTAGGAGCTGTGTTCCCTGTTTTTGTCTTCTGTGGTAGGTGTTGTTCCTCCACAAGAAGTGGTTAAAATGTGTGGGAAAGCTGAGGATTTTTAAGTTAAAAATAACTGGAGAAATGCTAGTTAATGCTTCTGTTTCTACTGACTAGAAGTCAGAAAAAGAAGGTAAGCCTTGTGCCTGGCTAAGGAAAAAAGGTGTTTATACTATGAGCTAGTAAACCAAACTATTAGGGAAGGATGATGGCACCCGTCTCCTAAAGATGTCTCATCCTGCCTCACATATGACCAGATATGTGCATGCTGCGTGGTCAGAGTAGATTCTTCATTGTCATAAAACTTACTGTTCATCTATAGTGTGCAGCATGGTTGGGAATAGTGTTTGGGGCCTGTAGGTTGAGCTGAAGGTTCCTCATGCAAGTGATGGAGGTAGAAGACGACAAATAATTCATCTGGCTGTAGGTGTGCCAAGGGCCACTAACATCTTGTCACCCTTGATCATAATCCCAGAATGTCTTGTCTCTGTATTGTGCCACAGCGACAGCATATTCTTATTTCGTGGTTCTTTATTCAGTGTTTTATACCTGGAAAACAGCAGCTGAGTAATTTGTAGACTGTGCGGTGGTGACTTTTTATCTTTACTCCGTTTTAAATTAGTGTCCAAATAACTTGTAAAGTATCAGCTGCCCTACTCAGTTATGTAGGCAAGAAATTTGGCAAGAAGATCTTTAATTGAAAACTTGCACACTTGCTTGTGGGCTCCCTGTTACCACTAAATTTTCAAACCCATTTAGGGATAGCCGCTTTCTAATTAAAGCTTTCTCTGTGTGGGAATCCCAGGTGTATGTTGCAGTAACTCCTATGGCCATGAATACTTAGCTTTGGATAAAGTTGTACTTGTAATTAGGAGGAGGTCTGGGTTTTGTTTGGTGGGGGGATTAATTCCTCACAATTTGTTATCCTTGAGATTTGTTTGTATTCCAAGAATGATTCGTTTGGGTAATAATTTTTCTGGGAGTGTTATGAATTCCATGTGTCTTGTATTTTGTAGTTACACTGTTAGAGAAAAATAAGCACTGATTTTTATTTTGCTCAGAAGTAATATGAGTAATATATAAATGAGGTAACAGGGGGTCCAAGAAAAAGGTATTCTAGGAATCACTTCCTTTTTGGAAGCACTCAAGATAGTGTAGCCTGTAGCCAGAGAACTTCTTTGTAATCTGTCTGATTTTTGTCATATTGCTCTGTGGAAGAATCTGTTTAAAATTAATGTGTTGTAGTGGTTTTTATAGCACATTCAAATGTTGTAAGAACCAGACGCTGTAAATAATTGAGAAAATCTGGATGTTGTAATACTGTTTACTGATATATTTAACCAATCATAAAATGGTTGAGTATATGTTAAAGGTAAACACCACATGGTGGCCTGTTTTAACTGGAAGCCATAATGTAGTGGTTGCTTGTGCTAATGAGAAGATAGATATTGCCCCATACTTACTTTCTTAAAAAGATACAAATTGTTGTTTGCTGTAGGCAGAATGAAGACAAGCTGTTCAGAATTTGCCTTGTAAATATTAAGAACAACATGTATCTGGTATTGAAGTATGTATGAGCCTTTCATTAATGTCAAAATATGTATATTCAATTGCAGTTATGCTTAATTGTCTGATTGTAACTGGGACTTTTCTTTTTTCTTTTTTCCTTTCAGGGAAACTGTATCAATCTGACCGATGCCTTGACTCTGTATGAAGAACAGCTTAGCAGGCTTTATTGTCCTGTGGAGTTTTCAAAAGAAACTGTGTGTGTTCCCTCCTACATGGAATTGTATCCTTACAAACTGAAAGAGTGGAGAGTGTGTATTAATAAATTGAGCAAGCCTAGATTGCTTGGAGGTAATGAACTTGAGTGCAAGAAGGCAGTTCTAATTTAAACACTATTAATGTTTTTTCGTAGTAAATGAACTACTGCAGTTTTATTTTGAGGATAATTGCAGGAATTGTTTTTCTAAAGGTGCCATGAATTCACAGCTGGTGAAATGACTGTCACCTTTGAAGATCAGGCTATGTATTTGTTAGCATTTTTGAGTGTTCCAAGTGTATTGTTTATGTGATGTAGGATAAACTAAGATGAGGGTAATGCTGCCTGGGAGTTCTGGCAAGGCTATCTTCCCCCACCCTCCCCAAAAACCCACCCAAACTCACTTGATACAGATTAGCATGACCCAGATCTTTAAATATTCTTGGATCTATTGACCATGCGTTATAGCTCAGCCTGCATATTCTTAATGGAAGAAAAAAGTGATTCTTAACAATCATTACTAGGTAGCATTACTAAAAATCTGCGGGTGGTGGGCAAATTATACAAGGAGCTGGAAGTTTCAGCTTCAAGGTGTTGGCTCTAGAGGGGCATTTTGATCTGCTATACAGTGTTTCTGCTAGCTGCATTTGCCTTGAGTGTTCACCACTTCTGTGTGATCTCCCAGGAAATGTTTCTGCAGGGTAATGCCTGCTGTGGCTGTCCCTCTCTTGATAGGAGAGATCTTTCCAGGATCTGCTTATTCATAATACATTACGCATGTGAAACTGCGGCAGCCTTTCTCCTGTATGTTCATTTTGCCTTCTCTGTCTCCAGTCTTCGTACTGTTTAATGCTGTAGCCTGCTGTTCTGGACTCCATACTGACTGTAACAAGCTCCTCCTGTTTCTCATTATTTTCAGCTCTCCAGTGAGACTCAGATTTGATACTAACTTTTTTTTAAGATGAAAATGGAAGAGTGAAAGAGGATATGAAGATATTTGCCATTGTAGCTTTCAGTTTCAGAGAAACTGGTTATTTTTGCCTTTACAACTGCCAGACCTTAATGCAACATGTATGCGTTTTGAAGTATGCATCCTCAGAAAGTCATCTAAATACATACTGCATTTTTTTATTTGGAAGTATGCAAAATGTTTCTTACATAATTAAGTAGAAGTGCTGCTTTTTTTTTTCTAATAAATGTTCCCAGCAAGGTAACAAATACAAAATATTTTTAAAAATAGGTTTATTTAAACTGGCCACTGAAGTATAAAAGCACTTGAAAGTGGAAGCAGTTTTTGCAGAAATGGAGCAAACTTCCTAAGTTTGCTTTTTCTGAATGAATGAACAATGATATAGTGGTACAGGTACCAGAATCTTAAGTCATCTTGATGACTTCAGAATAGCCCAGAGTACATACTCTAGCTTAATTTGGCCTTGGACTTCTGATAACCCTTCAATGCATTTCAAGTACAGGTTTACGCTTTTCTTGAAATTTACATATTCTCACTTGGGAATCTTTATCTGAATGGAAGTTTATACTGTCTGCTGTTTCTTAGATGACTGAAAGATGTGATGGTTTACAGTAGAATTGTGACAGGTAATTAAGAATGAGGGGTTTATTTCTGTCTGAAGAACGCAACACATTTGTGACATTCATTTAAGTGCCCGAAATCTCTTGAAACATTTGAACAAATCTTTTCACTTACACCAGAAGTTACCTGCCTGGGTACCTGACTAGGCAAAGTACTAAGCTGGCTTACCACTTTTTATTGTTATTTGTTTTGCCTACTTAAAGAATTGTTGTTGTATGTAATCGTTACTTGAAATTCCGGTGTTTACCGGAGTTGCTGTGGGAGTCATCTGAAATTCAATTAGCTGTTGACATAAAAGTTAGCTCTCTTTTAAGGGAAGCGTATGTGCTTCTGAAGATTCCCCCAAGACCTTATGATGATCATGAAGGCTCCCTATTTGAAGCATGTGTGACCTTTCTGTATAAACAGGGGAACATATATCTCTCCTATTTTACTAAGTTATAAATTCCAGAAATCTGGGCCTTACTCTGCAGCTGTTGCTCTACCTCCTGAAAAAAGTTATATTCATGCCTCATCCCATCGTGCTTTTCCAGAAGCAGGTGAAATTATGTAGCTCTGAATGCTGTTATATCCCCAGCATGGCAAGAGCTGATACAACTGCTAATTGCTCTGTGTTTGCTTTTGGCTCAGTCTGGACAATGTAAAGGTCTGCTTTCTGGAAATACCTTAGGTACCTAAGGCAAACACCATAGAAGATTTTAGAGAAAATCGTAGGCGAAATTTAGATGCATTTGCTAAGTAAGCATTCAACAGAACCCCTGTTGATGCAATTAAGAGGCGTTAGACACTTAAGTATTTGCCCAGTAAGATACTCAAACACCTATTGCTCAGCTACTGAACATCTCAGGTTAATTTTATGTCTGTCAGGGATTCACAGATTTAGGTAGCTGGATGTCTGAGTTTTGATTGCTCTTCCCAAAGTATTTCTGTAGTTTGTTCGGTGGTTGCAACGCACAAAAATACACCACCTGAAAGTCTGCAGCAGGAGTTAAATTAAAAAAAAAAAAAGAGGGGTTTGCGAAGGATTTCAGTTGCAGTGGAAGCAGGATGCTCTTTTGAATTGCTGAGTCAAAAATAGGATCCTGGGAATTTGCCTTTTGAGATTTTTATATTTTATTTTTTTTTTTTACCTAATGCATCTTTATGAGGTACCAGAAGTTTTCAGAATTGACATATAAGTGAAAAAAAGACCTACTTCCTTTCTAAATGTCTACTACAAACTTTGAGGGTTTCTTTTTTTTTCTCCTTAACTTGTTATTTTCTCCAGATGGGTGTTCTACACTATTTGGAAGAAACAAACAGACATCTGAACATCAAGATTATTTGAGATTATGCTAAATGTACATGCTGCATGGAGCATATAGGCCTGCCACGTGCTGCATATTGTCATCTTGAACCTTTAAATTATATGCTGTAGATGATCCTGAAACTTAGTCATACTATTGATTGTGAATTCTTTAAATGTTTTTATTATTATTTTAATTTAAAAGCAAATGGAAAATGTATATTTTGATGAGCTAGGGTGTTATTTTTGAAAGTCAACTTAAAGATGAATAAGCAGCAAACCTATATAGCTGCTGAATGCACTGAACCTTTAGAATGTGATCCTTTTTATTTTTTGTAGTTCTTGACAAACTGATTAAAAAAAGACATCTTTAGCATTTCACCCCTGAAGGGTGGTCCATGGAGTTTGTTTGTGGCTTAATTTGGGGTTTTCTAACAGTTTTTTATCTATGGTGCTTTTTAAGTATGAAGGGGGTTTTTGATTTTTAAAAATAAACCTTACAGTGCTTCCATACAGAGAAGGACATAACTAAATGAGGAAAAAAATCTGAAAGAATACCCAAACCCTTGGGGTATTGCAAAGGAATAAAGGCAGTCTTTAATTTTGTTTATTCACTCTAGTTTCATTTGCTGTAGTCTCTTCTGCAGGAGAAGCTTTCACCTTTCACCTCATGGAATTCTTTAGCCGCTGCTGTATTGATAAATTAGATTTTTGATAGGGATTTAACAGTAGGTTATAGAGGCACTTTGAAATCTGACAGCATGAAAATTAAAGCTGGTTTTCCATCCCCCCTCACAATACAAGGTAGTGTGTAATGAGGTTCTTGTGGGCATGTGTTCCTCAACCTTAAGGGAAGCACTAGGTTTTTGAAGGAAGAAAGAGAGGTTGCTTTAGAAGGCAAAGAAATGTGGATATGATCTTAGATTCATGTGCATCAGTACTGAATGTTTTGAGACAAGTATGTGTACTTCAGCAGGATAAGTCCTGGTTGTATTGCCACAGGTTGACAATGTTGTGTGGGGTTCTTGCTGAATTACGTCCACTTGCAGTATAAAAATCAGTGGAAGCTGGGTTGCATTATATAAGGTTTGCTCTGAAAGATAAGGCATTTTTCTCTTTCTCATGTTGTCTGAGAAGTTGCATTTTTGTAAGAATGTCCTATGTATTGACTAAACCTTTGCTTTCAGTGTTTAAAAGATCCCCCTTGAAAGGAGGTAGGAAGGACTGTAACCGTTCTGTGCATTTCCAAGATAGAATAAAAAGTGTACTATTTCCCTAAACACTTCAATCCTGGGCCAGAATGATTTTATTTTTTTTTTCCTTTAACTCCATCAACGTTTTCGTTGTTTTCTTAAGAGGGAGTTAAGCTCACATCTCTCCCCCCCAAGATACTATTAATGAAAACAAAACAAAAAAACTACTACTAAGATCTGTGTGCTTAAATCATACATAAGGAAGAATTTTACTGTGTCCCAACGTATATCAACTGTTCATGAAAGCAAGTATCTTATGTAGATTTCCAGATACTGGAAAACTTAAACTTTCTCTTCATTTGACATATGATTGTGCCATTAAAATGCTTTCAGTGTGGAGAGACAATGGAAGTATTCTTCAGTCTTACTCTTCTATGTTACCGCATTTAATATTAATTCATTAATGGACATGGGGCACAGTTCTTCTGTGGCCTGCAGCTTATGCATCCCTCAGTGCTCCCAAAGAACATATTCTCCCTCCAAGCAGGAAGAGAAAACTATCTTGCATTTCCCCAAGTGTTTTAGCTCTGTTGTATACCTCCCAGAAAATATGTTGATATTAGTAATGTCCCTTCATTTATGATACAGGACTGCAATCTGTATATTGTATAGCTGCAAATTAATGCAGATATCCTGTAAACAGTTACATGTACCCTTAACTTTGCAAGCATGAATATTCCCATTGATTCTTACTGTGTTTACTCATGTAGGTGAAATTAAGCACATGGGCATTCACTAGGATGGGGTTTATGGCATATATGTTCCAGAGTGAGCTTGATAGATGTAGAAATTGGTCACAGGTGGGGGTGGTTGTTGACTAGCAAAGAAATCTGTGAACCAGAAGGTGACTTAATATGCTTGCTGGCTTGCTGTACCAAGGCTAGCACTTGTTAGCATCACTGCACAAGGCTGCTGGAACACAGATGCTGGGTGTGCAGGGATGTTCTGTGATCAGTTCCCAGAATGATATGGGGACTTCAATTATATAGTATAGGTAAAATGCAGCAGTGCTTGCGAATCTTTCCTTTTTAATTGATAAAGAGAGTTGGAGAATTTTTTTTTTCTGTAAACTTTTCTAACATAGGATTTTTTTCTAAGTGATAGATGCAGTATAAAGCAGTTCTGTAAACACTGAACGTTATTTTTTTTAAGTTGCTGAATTGATTTTGAGCATATATATACTGTCAGTCTATTTGTTGTTGTAGCTTAGATTTCTAAAGGGAAACAAAAAAAAGACTTTGTATTAGAATTTTCAAATGCAAACTGCTACAGTTGATAATCCGTGTTTAAGGCCAGTGGGAAATAGTATGATTGCTGCACTATGTATGCAAATAGTTCATGAGATCTGGTTGCCGTTAGGATTTTCTTAATAATTCTTTGCACCAAATGCTGCTTCCACCTAGGAATGTGATCTATTTCAAAGCTTGATTGATAGTAGTATGTGCAAAGAGAAGACTGATGGCATTGTATCTACTGCATCAGTGCAGTGCAAGTGTTAAAATAAAGGTACGCTATTATTACTTGTGTGTTTGAATTGTTAAATACATTGGGAAGTCAGTTACAATGTTACAATGACAATTTCTTTTCCTTGTTACCTTGTCACAAAAAGAAGTTACTTAATGTCCCTTTTATTGAGTACCTTTTTCTGTCTCAGATTAATAAATTTAGTTATTTTTACATATAATATATGCTTGGATAAGATACTTTGTAGTATGGAACAGCATGCTGATGTTTGCCATGGGGGAATCACTTGAGGCTTCAATGATATTTATGTAGAAAGAGCTAAATTTCTGGAGAGTACTGTAGGTGTGGATTCGTTGGGGGTCTCCGAGTGTAAATTTTAGTTCTCCTTAAGTGGCAGGTTGGCTTTGGGTGGCAGTGTGTGAGTCATTGATGGCATATGGAAAAAGATAGGCTTAGGGGGAATAAGTGAGACATTGAGATGTTAAGAACAATGCAGGTTTTGGTGCGAGTTTAAGGAAGAGGGGGAAGGATGTGGACAGGGTGGACGTTGAAGGAAGCTGCTCTGAGGTCTGGTTCAGAAAGGTGAGTCATATCAGGTAATGAAAGAACGTGACTTCTTAAAGAGATTATAAAGTGATTACCTAAATTTCAGCTGACTGGAAAGGGGAAGTGTTTACATCTGTCCTAGGTGTAGGGATAGCAAAGACTTTCATAGTTGGAAAAAGGAGTTGGGAAGGCTTAACTTAAGGGGGAAGAAGTCTTAGATACAAACTTGGGAGTGTAGAATACAGAGCAATTTAAGATCGCCTACATGCACAGTAGGGAAGGTAGGTATCATTTGCTTTATTTTTACTGTTCTGAGTTTGAGGTGTTGACAGCTTTCTGGAGGGAACAACACAAGGGGACAAGTGAGAAGGAGAGTACTCAATTTCTTATTTTAAGAACAGGAGACCGCAGATGTTGCCTGAGGGTAATGGGAGGAGGAAGATTACAAACCTTGCCCAGGGAGGAAAAAGGAGTAGTTGGAATCATTAAGGAGCGATGCTGAAGGAGCAAGTGAGAGAAGTACCAAAAAAAGCGAGTGCAGGAGTGACTAGTAGCAGCATTGAGCAACATAGAAGTGCCGTTTTGGAATGTGGGCTGCTTCAGGAAGCAAGGATTTAGAGATGTGGAATGGGAACAGTGGAAGCATGCAAATGAGTTCATACAGTGATCATATATTTTAGTGAACTTGAGCATCAGAGGTAGAAATAGAGAAAGTAGGGAGGAAAGAGGAGGATGAAATGCACTTTGTAACTGGCAGCATGATTAGAAATACTTCTGTACAATGTCAAGGGAATAAAAGATGGAGGAATAAGTTAAGATAGGAAAGAGCTCTGAGAATGAGCCAGGGGGAGGAACCAGAAACAGTGCAGCACAACAAATGTCTTGGGGATCACTTGTGGACATAAAAGGCATGTCAGTCACACTGCCTCGTTTATCTTCTGAAGGGGCTTTTTTTGTTTGTGTTTTATTCTTTTTTATTTTGATTGCAAGATGGCTCCTAAGTATTTTAGTAGGAAAAGAAAGCTGGAAATTGAATTATGACCAAAAGGAAACTTCAGATCAAGGAGTGTTTAGGGTGGACCCAAGCAGATAAATACAAACTTTATGAAGCTCAAAGGAAAGGGAACTGGGATTTAGCTGTCATGGGTTGTCATTGTGAGCATGGAAGTGTGAAAGGCAGAATGACATTGGTAGCATCTCTGCTGTCTTCAGCTTGTGGAATTGGGAAAGCTGGTGAAAACTGATAAATGTATGAAAATCAAAAATAAAGCACTGCTACAGCCATTGCAGGCTATTTTTGTGTGACTTCAAAGTGCACAGGTAACTTTGTTGTATGTTACCTGGGAGGATAAGTTCCATGACCTTGATGATGAATGTGCAACACAGTGTGCGGTATTGCCTGTGCAGCCTTATTGTGTGATTTACATTGAAAGACCCAAAGTCGAAAGTATTTTGTTGATGCATAATAGGAGCGTCTTAGTGGTCTTTGTATATGCAAAGACAAGCAGCAGTGGAATTTTAAAACAACACTTTTAATAGGGGAGAATAACAAAGGTCAGTGCTCAATGGTTCAGTGTCCAGCTGGAGACCAATAATGAGTGATGTCCCTCAGGGATCTGTGTTGGGACCGGTTTTGTTCAACATCTTTGTTGGTGACATGGGCAGTGGGATTGAGTGTGCCCTCAGCAAGTTTGCCAATGACACCAAGCTGAGTGGTTCAATTGATATGTTGGAGGGAAGGAATGCCATCCAAAGGGGCCTTGACATGCTTGTGAGGTGGGCTGATGCCAACCTGATGGAGTTCAGCCGTGCCAAGTGCAGGGTCCTACACCTGGGTCGGAGCAGTCCCAGGCACAGCTCCAGGTTGGGCAGAGAAGAGATTCAGAGCAGCCCTGCGGAAGACTTGGGGGTGTTGATCGTTGGGGAAAAATGAACATGAGCTGGCAGTGTGCACTTGCAGCACAGAAAGCCAACCGTGTCCTGGGCTGCATCAAAAGGAGTGTGACCAGCAGGTCGAGGGAGGTGATCCTGCCTCTCTACTCTGCTCTCCTGAGACCTCGCTTGGAGTATTGTGTGCAGTTCTGGTGTCCTCAACATAAAAAGGACATGGAACTGTTGGAACAAGTCCAGAGGAGGGCTATGAGGATCGTCAGGGGTCTGGAGCACCTCCCGTATGAATTTAGGCTGGGAAAGTTGGGTCTGTTCAGCCTGGAGAAGAGAAGGCTGCGTGGAGACCTCATAGCTGCCTTCCATAGCAGCCCTCCAGTATCTGAAGGGGGCCTACAGGGATGCTGGGGATGGATTCTTCATTAGGGACTGTTAGTGAGAGGACAAGGAATAACGGATTTAAACTTAAACAGGGGAAACTTAGATTGGATATGAGGAAGAAATTTTTTACTGTTAAGGTGGTGAGGCACTGGAATGGGTTGCCCAGGGAAGTTGTGAGTGCTCCATCACAGGTGGTGTTCAAGGCCAGGTTGGACAGAGCCTTGGGTGACATGGTTTAGTGGGAGGCGTCCCTGCCCATGGCAGGGGGGTTGGAACTAGATGATCTTAAGGTCCTTTCCAACCCTAACTATTCTGTGATTCTACATGTGAAGCTTGGTTGGTTTTTTTTTGTTATTCTGGTAGCTGCTAACACTTATCTTTAGTTGTCAAAGTTACATGCTTTAGTTTCTTTAAAGAAATTTTATTCCTTGCTTTGTCCAAATTCTACTCTTAAGCTTTGCAGTGGGGCATCATGGGAAATGCTTCCTAATGACTAGCATCTCATGTAATACTCAAGTGTTTTGATGTTTTATGACCACTGGTTGGTTAGGTGGGGTGGAAGAATGACTGAGGGGTTTTTTTTTGTTTGTTTTTTTTTTTGTTGTTTGTTTTTTAAGGCAGGAAGATTCTGACAATTATTTTTTTGGAACCCTATGGGTTGTTTTGGGGTTTTTTTTTTTTTTGGGTTTTTTAAACCTCTGTATTCTGTCATGGAACATGCACTGATGTCTATTTTTAAGAAGGGTAGGATCGGTTTTCGAAGTTTTAACTGAGTCACACAGTAAAATGCTTCTCTGCAATTTTAAAATTCTCACTGTATAGAGAACAGTTAAATACGAGGGAAAGAGGAGATACCTGCTCACGATTTCTGAAGTTGTTTTTCTGATACCCATGTGTCCTAAAATGTTATAATTGAGATGCACTTAAGCGATCATAGAATTATGTAGGTTGGAAAAGATCTTTAAGATCGCCGAGTCCAGGGATGGTGGTTCAACCACTTCCCTGCTCAGCCTGTTCCAGCTAAAGCTCTGTTCATCAAGGCTGGTTGGCTTTATTGCTGACTTCAAGTCTACTTCTTTGAGATCTTGACCTACTTAGTGAAGCCTTGTATGCCTTTACTGCTGTGGTGGCTGGGATCAAGTAGATCTCTGGCTATATGAAATGAAGAAATGGATGAGCATGCCTAAGACTGCTGCTGAAGCTTGGCAGTGCTAAGGAAAGCAGAGACAGTCTCTGACCTCTACATGCTAACACATGAACAGAGTACACCGAAGCCACAGAGTGTAGGTAGCTGAACATGCAGTAACATGTACCTGACATACTGCATGAACATGCTGTTCAGGGACTGCGCCCAGCAGATATTGTTGCATCCAGTTGACAACATGGCAGTTAATTTGTTAGCCTCAAGCTTTGGGCATGCTTGTCATAACAGTTTGCCTTATGTTGACTGGTTATATCTGCAGGTGCTAGAAGACATCCACCTCTCCTGGAGAGCTGATGATCTTTATATATGTTTGCATGATGCACATTTTTTGTTGTCCTAGACTCTGTATGGGGTGTGAGCTACAAACTGCTTGAGGTACCTCAAAAGCAGAAGGCTGACCCAAGCTAACCCAAAATGTTGAAATGGGACTAGCATGCAGTGGACTGCAGTACACTTACAGATAAAATACTGGCTCATCCTATCATATACACTGACTTTTGTATTAAAAATGTCCAACCTGTCATTTGCATGTCTAATAGTGCAGAACAGATGGTACTGTCACATTCCAGCACCTGATGATGGGTAACAATTCTCGCAATTAGCTTGTGATAATGTAGAGGTGCCTTAGAGCTGGTGTAGAGCCCAGACTGTAAGATATGGAGAGCTTGCTTATGTGTGCGGTCCAAAGCCACCAGCATGTAGGATGGAGAGTCACTGTACTTGACTGTCCCAGTCTTGAGTTAAATCTACAAAGTGAACTGCTTCCACAGACTTTCTTATGCAGTGTGTTTATTTGGTCTATAGGCCATGCCAGAACTATTCTAAGAGCTTGCTTACAAGAGAGACCTAACTACTGGGTTTGTTGAATCTAAAAAGTACAGTCCTCCTTGTCTACCATGTCTCTGAACTTCTCGTTCTAGATGTGCTGCTAATACACATGAGTATGTAGAGGTGTATGCAAATCTAATTGGCAGTAACTTCTCGGAGTTCAAAAATGTTTCAGACTTTATTGACTGAATGGAGTGTTTTGTAAAATCTATGCAATTCAGTCCCCTCAACCCTGCAGCTTGTATGAGGGGCTTGCTGTGTAGGCATTTTTTTTTTGGTAACTATGCCGTATATATGGTCTCAGACATTTTCCCTACACTTCCACCTCTTTGTTCTCATCCTGCGTTACCTGCATTGCTGACAGACCTGCAGGAACATTAAAGGGAGATGGAGAACAGATTTCATTTTGAGCTGCACTGCTGAAATAAACTGATAAAAAACCAATTTGTTTAAAATGGACCTGTCTGGTTCATTGTGTTGCCAGGTAAGTGGTTGTGCTGGCAGGCCTGCATGGTGTGCAGGCTTGTGAACTGGCAATGGGGGAGCAGGATAAGGAAAAAATGTTCTGAGTAAAGGCTGTAACATCCTAGTTTATAATTGCTTTAAGAAGTATATGGGAGGAATTGTTAAGGGTGTTACTATGTTGCTTCTTCATGGTGTTCTTCTCTAATCCTATGTACTGAGTCATTTATGGGTCCCTTACAGCTTGAGATACTCTATTACATTATGAGTTAAGTTATCCAGAAGTTTCAGTTTGTTTGAATTTTTTGGAGCAGCTAAAAGGTGACCCAGCAGAAACCACATGCCACTTTGATCTAATGGAATTTAAGAGCTTCATCTATGTCAATACTCTGCATGTAGCTTTTGTAGAGAGGTGTGATGTTTTTCATTACTTGTTCTTAGAATCATAGAATGATTTGGGTTGCAAAGGACCTTAAGATTGTTCAGTTCCAACCATTCTGCCATAGACAGGGATACCTCCCAGTAGAACATGTTGCTGAAGGCCTTTTGCCATTCATACCTTCAAAACTTTTAAACAAAATTTTGTTTATGACAGGGATTCAACTCTCCCAGTTCATTTCAGGTAAATGGGTGGATTCTGTTCTGTTTTCTGAAGTTAAAAACAATTGCCATAATGCCACTCAAGTTTTGGACACATTTTCTCATGAGGGGTTTGGTTTACAGAGTACACAGATATCACCCATTTCATGCACAAAAACTTATGTATCCCCTTACAAGCTACAGCCATTTTTTCTAATGCTATTTTAACTTTACTGCTAAGTTTCTGTTTGATTTTTGCCTTTTACAGAAGTGTGAATCTTTTTCTTGAGTTATTCTGCTCAGAGCAGAAACAATATTTGATATTTTTACTTAAGCCCCTTTCAGATGTGTGCTCTCCTCATGCAAGTTTCTTCTGATGCTAGAAACTAAGTAATCCAAAACACCTACTTTCCTACTCTGGTATATGCAGATAGGTCACAAAAGAAAATGGCTGCATGTTTTTCATTGGGCCTAAATAAATCCTGTACCCAACCAGTACACTCCTCATCTCAAATTTCGCACTAAATTTGGGGATCATATATATGAGTACAGTAGTTAGTCCATGTGAGTGTTTGCAGGTTTTACTCACATTTTGTTTTGTTTTTAATTAGGTTTGGTTATAAATGAGTAAAATGTAAGGCAGTGATAAATCGGTGTATGTTTTATAGCCTTGTGGCAATAGAGGACCAAAACAGAAGAGCTTTGTTTTAAATAGAGATGTTGGAAATTGTAGGGAAAGGCTGTCAGAGGCATAGCAATTTGGCTTGTAAAGATTATTACATTTGGTTCTTGAGGGTTTCTGTGACTTCAGGAAAGCAAATGTTTGGTCTTGATGATGGTGCAGTGGTTTAAACCTGACCTGATCTGCCTTCCCTTTCCCAGGAACTTGACCAAATGCATTTAAACCCTCCAGAGGGGCTGCTGTGCATTGTTATAAAACATGGGCATAATCACTAGAATAGCACCAAGACTGGGACAAGAACATGAAATAACTAGAAATACCTCCACTGAGGTATATACATATCATCCATAAATCTCATGTTGTCATGGGCATTTTATTTAGGACATCATATTTAAAGTGGGATTTTTTTATGGCTTTCACCTGTGTGTAGAGTTAATTGTGATCTCATTTTGAGATGAGGGAGAAGAGAAAGAATCCACATGAGTGAAATACGTCAAAATAAAACTAACTTAAGAAAGATCCCAAGCTGGTTATAGCAATATCCTGGAAGAGCAAGGTTGCGGTTTTGGGGTTTTTTTTTGGTTTTTTTTTTTTTTTTTTTTTTTTGCCAGCCTGTTTCCTCTGAAAACAGAGGATATGCAGTTGTGCTTTCCCTTACTGTGTGCCCAATCCCTCCTGCCCGGCCTTGCTCAGTAACACTGGACCTGGTCAGCTAACTTCAACCAGATTTGACAAGAGGGAATTTGGGCTCAAATATATTAAATTCTAAGAACTTTTTGCCCTGTGACAAGTTCTCTTGTTTCTGATACAAAGGCTTTTGAAGATTTGTGTTACTGGAGATCCAAGTGTGAGAGTAGGCAGGAGACATTACTTTTGCAGAGACAGTCATGCTCCTCTGAGGGATGGGGGAGTACAGCCACATGCAGGTCTGGTAGCTTTCCTTCTCTTTTGTTTCCAAATGTCAGTGAATATGTAGAGTCATAGAGTCATAGAATGGTTTGGGTTGGAAGTGACCATAAAGACCATCCAGTTCTAACCCCCCTGCTATTGGCAGGCACACCTTCCATTAGACTAAGTTGCTTAAAGCCCCATCCAGCCTTGAACACTTCCAGGGATGGGGCTTCCACAGCTTCTCTGGGCAACCTGTGCCAGTGCCTTGTCCCTCTCACAGTAAATAATTTCTTCATAATGTCTAATCTGAATCTCCCCTCTTTCAGTTTAAAGCCATTGTGCTTTGCTTTATCCCTACATGCCTTTGTAAGAAGTTCCTCTCCAGCTTTCTTTTCGTCCCCTTCAGGCACTGGAAGCTGCCCTAAAGTCCCCCCAGAGCCTTCTCTTCTCCAGGCTGAACAAGCCCAACTCTTTTAGCCTGTCTTCATAGGAGAGGTCTAAAGAGGCCTCAGCACCCTGCACCCTCTCAACCTCCCTGTGCTGAAGTGTGACTCAGACTTTGGGCTTTATCTATGTGGTTAAAACTGCATGAAGCTCCCAGCCCACAGCTTTTGGTCCAGACAATCCTCAGTGGACCTGTCCAAGTCCTGAGCAGACTTCTCAAATTCTCATCTACGGTATTCCTGACTCTAATATTCTAATTATACACCTGCAAATTCATCCGTTAGATACAAACCCACTGAACACCAAGCTTCCTTGCTTCCACTGTTCATATAAATAGTCTTTGAGAGTTGTGGGTGGACCTCTGAGACAAAGTAAGTGGATAAAGCTCTGTTGGCCCTAATGTAATATTGATAGATGTGATAGTAGTATCCTGTCTGTGCCCCTGCACCTACAGCTCTGGCCATTGGAAATGTCATATTTTCCAACAATGTCTTTTTCAGTGCTTTTTCAGTTAGATCATATGAGGAAACAAAAGCAATTGCTCTGAGTTACCTCAGGTTATTTTGTATATTTCTTAATCCCCATTTAACATGCTGTTGTGGTTTAGGCCGTAAATCAGCCATGCAGCTTGCTACATGGAGAATTGAAAGAATGCAACTCTCACAGGTTGAGATAAGAACAGTTTAATAACTAAGGTATAACACAAACCACTACTGCTACTACTAGTAATAATAATGA